>CAEGAF010039253.1:0-18906 GCA_903067075.1 Micropoecilia bifurca | reverse complement strand
CCCCCCCCCCCCCCCCCCCCGCCCCCCCGCCGCGCCCCCCCCCCCCCCGCCGCCCCCCCCCCCCCCCCCCCCCCCCCCCCCCCCCGCCCCCCCCCCCCCCATCATCCTCCAAGGTCCACCAAGACGTTTTGCACAGCTGAATGGTTGCCATGGGAGATTAAAGGATTTGTCAAACATACAAAAAAAGAACCAAAGAAACACTTCAAGGATGTTTTGATGAAGAAATAACATCATATGATGTAAAGTTAAAAAAAAAGTCAAGTCCACATAATGCTATCTGGTTTTTGTTTGTTTATTTGTTTGCTTTTGACGCAGCATGAATTACTAAGTGAAAATATTCGGTGTCGTACGTTTTCTTTCAAAGTTTCGGAGCAGAAATCAAATCTCACACAGTCTGACTTCACCGCCTGTGTCGCCCTCACGATGGTCTCCCCTCTCCGCCCCCTCGTGGACGAGACGACGTAGTGCCGCGGGGTTTTCCTCTGCTCCGCCACAGGCGGGAGGAGAAGCGGCAGGAAGAGCTCGCGCGTCGCGCACCAACACAGCCGCGTGCCGCCTCGCGCTCGGCGCTCGCGCGCAGCCTCCTCCTCCGTCGTCATGTTTACCGGGATGCGGGCGGAGAACCGGAGTAGCTCGGAGGTCCCGGACGCTGCGGCACTGAGGCAGCAGAGGAGGCTGAAACAAGCCATCCAGTTCCTGCACAGAGACTCAGCCGACCTGCTGCCTTTGGATGGACTGAAGAAACTCGGGACGTCCAAGCAGGGAGTGAGCGTCTTTTTATAGGCCTCCGGTTCCACGAACCACCTTACGATGACTGCAATATTCATCAACTGTATACATTTGGGGTTGTTACGTAATCAGTCTGATAATAATGTAATAATCTACATTATTTTTGCCTAATCTACATGGAAAAAATATTTTTTAGTTATATGGGTATTTGTTATTTTAGCCAGCACTCTCTAAAGTCTTTTCAACGTAATGAGACGCTTTTTTAACATTTCTAATATTGCGATTTATTTGAATTTGAGCTGTTTTGTTTCTGGTGCAGCAGCCACACAACATTCTCCAGAAGAGGCTGCTGGAGGCCAAGCTGTCCCAGGGCAGGATGGACACACAGGGGGTGACCCCGAACAGCAGGGGGCGGCAGCCGAGCTGTTAGCGGTTTTCAAACGACAACGACACGGAAGAGGTCGAAGAAGACCTGATCTATGTGGCCTGTAAAGTGGGTGGAGTCTGAACTGAATCTTTAAAAGAATGCAACTATTCTCACTCCTTTAGTGTTTTTTGCTGACATTTTGTCACTTGGCAAAATGTTGAAGGCATTTTATTGGGATTTAAGGTGTCCAAACCCGTAGTGGAAGGAAAATGAAGGAAAACCACAACGGACCGTGGGCTGGACAGTGGACCAGTTAGAAAGGTCCTGAGTTTGAACCCCAGCATGGAGTCTTAATGCATGAGGTCTGGATGGAGGGTTTCTCTCTGGGTACTCTGGCTTCCTGGTACAGTCCAAAACACATGACTGGTTGATTAACCATTAACTTGAAATTATGTGTGTGTGTGTGTGTGTGTTAGTCTTTTGTGTTGCTTTGTTATGGACAGGAGTTCATCGTCCACCCAATAAAATACCTTGAAGTTTGTAGTTGTAACGAGACAAAATGTGGAAAGGTTCTAGGGGTATGAATCCTTTTGCTTGTGATCGTAGCATAAACGAATTCTATTTTCATTATTATACGTATTAACTGTTGACCTTTTTCTGCTCCTGTTGCTGCAGTGATTATTTTCCTCCCTTATGTAACAACAAGGCCTTCTTGTCCTTGTTACAGTGTTTCGGACAGGAAGTCCCAGTGCTGATTGACACAGGCTGTAGCATGAATCTGATGTCTTCATCGACTGTGGATAGCTTAGGGTGAGTAGAATTCAAAAATCCCATTGTCATCAAGGAACAAGTTAAAACACTTGCATACATTTTCTTCCTTCCGAAGCCTGAAAGTGCTTGTCGAGGAGAACAAAATGGACCCAGATGTGTTTCCGTTTCAACGTAGACTTTGCAGTGACGGATGCATCAGGGAGCTCAGCCTGAACATTGGAGGACTTAGAATAATGTCTTCATTCTTTATAGTGGGTGAGGAAAAGAACAATGTGAAAAGTGAAAACATAATAGTGTTTGTCATGAAATTATTGTCTACTCATATATATATTTTCAGACAGCACCAAGCCATTCTTGTCTCTGGGCAGCAAAACTTTAAAATCATTCAAGGTAAATCACTACTACTTGCTCTTGATAATCTTCATTCTAGTGCTGTTGGTATAATGAAGGTAATGTGTGACTTACCTACACCTGTACATCATCCTGTGTATTTGTTGGCACCCTTGGTATGCATATTTTCCATATAATTTAAGTCTGGGAATGGAAGAAGGTTGGTTCAGTAAAACCCCTGCAGTATCATTGAGTATAACACTCAATGGTACAAGTCAATTCAATGAATTAATGCACATAAATCATTGTTATGACATATTTTCTTACATCTACTGTGATCTGTGTTGCAGTGCGTAATTGATACTGATAAGCAGATGTTGGTGTTCGGGACTACCACCAGGGAGCAAGTTGAATTTGTTAAAAAGCCACCAAGTGAAAGGTCAGACTGACATTTTATGTCTTCGTTGTTTTTGCCAAGACTCTGACGTCTGAACTCAATCTGTTCATTTTTACAGTTCCTGTGAACAGATGAATGACTACAACAGCTCTCAAAATCCACAGCGCACGATTCAAATAGTTGTTGGATACAATTATATTTCCTTATAGAAGAGAAAAGTAGATTTTTAAACTGACAAAACAAAAGCGTTTTAACCGAGTTTTCATCAAAACTCAGTTTATACGCTTTGTTTAGTTTGATTTTATTTACTGATAAATAAAAATGTAGTGATAAAGCAAGAGAAACAAATTTGCTTCAAATCATACTAACTACATTTTATGTACCTGTCCTTTTCTTCCAGTGTCCTGGATTATTGATCTTCCTGGCTCAACACAGACACACATGCACATGAAAAAGCAGTACTTATATAGTTTGATGACAACAATATGGCCACTAAAGGTACATAATCAGCATTGGAGGACTTTTATTGAGTTTTTCCTGGGAAAACAGTAAAACAGGAAAAAGTAAAGTTGGGTATTTAGTAAAGTTGCTGTCAAACTTAAATACTAGTAGCACCCAAATAAATGCTAATAACATCTTCTGGAATAAAGCCAAAGTATACACCCTATCTACACTCTTGTCAACTTCAACAACCCAGTGTCACTACCAAGAACCTAAAGTGGCATAAAGTACTCACTCCCACTTTGCGGCTTATTTATTGCGAAGAAGAGACAGATCATTTCATAAAGAGACTGCTGTTTACACAAGAACACATGTTATGTAGCTCTGGCTTTTTGGTTGGCCTGATGTGTGTCTTGTACAAGTTGTTGCCTACTGTATGTTCAATGCTGGCAGATACAAGAAGGTGTAGTGATGGGTTAGGGGTTAGGGTTAGGATTAGGGGTTGGGGTTAGGGTTAGGGTTAGGGGTTAGGGTTAGGGTTGTTTTTGTCAATCTTATGCAGATGTGATTTATACCTTCCTTGTGTTATATAAATAGGTGTTTTTTTCCTTCTTTTTTGTCCAAACCAGTGTTCTATAGTCATTGTTTATTACTTAGCACAATGTGCTGTGTACAGATTAGGTAGACAATCGTGGTTAAAATTATTGTGACTGACAGACATATTGTTTTTCTCGGGGTTGCGAGATGGGTTGGGTTTCTTCTTAATGTTTTGACACTAAGTCAAACATCAAGTGAATTATTCAACAATAAGCATTTTATCAATTGTAAGAAAAACACTGGGCTTCTTAAAAGTAGTGAAAACATAAATTCAAAATTAACATTATTGGCCAAGATTCTATGCACAAACAAGCAATGTGACTTCAGCTTCAAGCACAAACTATTTCACCTTTTGAGGACATGAAACAGAAATGTGCTTCATCTCACCTGATCCGTCTTCAAAGGAATGAAGAGTCAATGCACTTCAGAAGCAGAGGTAGAAATGTTTGTGGGGAAATGAGGGATTTCTGTCAATCTGAAGACTTTTGATCACGTCTGTAAATTTTTTATATTTTATAATGTGGTAAAGTATTTTTTTAGTCTAGGTTGTATTTGTATTGTGTTCACTAATCTTTACAAAAGGTTTGCTGTAACACATGGCTGCAGCCAAAGTACAATAAGGATCAAATAAAAATAAATATATACCAGATGTTCTATGTTTTTATGTGAATTCTTTTTAAAGAAATGTTTTACAATAATTTAGAATATGTGTTCCAATGAGGATTGTTTGTCATATAAAAATGGAAAAAAATACCTTTAATTAAGCCCATTTTTACATATTAAAAATACTTTTCATTGGTTTGTATGCAATACTTTTATCTTAAATGTTGAGCTTTTATTGAAAGCAGAAAATCACCATAATTAACAGAAATACTCTTAAAAACCTGAGTGTGTAAATGTTACACTTCTAAGGAGTAATGCTGAAACTTTACAGAGGTGCAAAAGCTCCAGCAAAGCTCCACTGCATGTTGTATTGGTTACCATGGTGAACGTAACACGGGAGTATAGTTTGGTAACACACCCCTGTCTGCTGACTGAGGAGTGAACAGCCAATACCGGGAAGTTCTCCAAGGTAACCAGCGTCAACAGAGAGATAAACCTGCAGTCTGATTGGAAACAACACAAGCTCAGGCAAAGTACTTTGTAGGGTAGTCTTGTTTTTTTTTCAGATTGAATGAGTTTTGTTCCATTTCAACTTGATAGATTGACATGGACAGAATCAAGTTAGAGGCCGATCTGGTCCAGGTGCTGACTGGCAACCCGGGATGCAACGTCACTTACGTTCTGGACGTCTCTGAGAGGACAAGAACTGTCCTGGGATCAGTGAAACGCCTTCTCACCCAGACTCTGCTGGCTAAAGCCTCTCTGGCAGACTCCCTGTTTAACATAGTCAGATTCTCAACCACGGTGAGGATACCCTGAAAATCTAGAAGAAACATGGAATGATGCTGCTAGATTATGTGATGTTCTGAGTAGATACATCTGTACAATCTGTACACTTCCATCCCAGAAGGTTACACGTTGTTCCATTATTCTAAAAGTAACATGAAAAAGAAAGATTGCAATTTGTAAATGTACTTCCCAATGAAGAGCTTAGTATTTGTGACATGACTTATGATTGGATGAAACTAAAACTGAAGGTGAACACTGTTACAGTTGGAGGAAAGAGTGTGAAGGGTAAAAGACATGTAAACACCATCCCTACTCTGAAGTTAGCATGTGAAGTTTTGCTGCAGGAGGGACTGGTGCACCTCACAATATAGCATCATGAGAAAAGTACTTTATATATAAATATTGAAGAAAAAATTGATGACAAAAGCTGGGAATATTTTTGCAAATATGTGTCTTCCAAATGAACATTAACTCTAAGCATAATGCCAAATTAATTACTAACTGACTTAAGGAAAACAAAGTCAATATTTTGGTGTGACCATCACAAAACCCTTATCTTGGTGCCAGAGAAAGTCTTTGGGCAGAGTTGAAAAAGGTGAAAAGGCGTTCTACAAGCCTAACTGACTTACTCCAGTTTATTCCAACAAACTATTGTAGGAGACCCTGAACCTATGACCCAGTCATACTGCAAGGCAGTTCTACCAAACATCAAGGAAATGTATGTAAACTTCTGACTTAAAGAAAAAAGAATTTGAGAGTTGATTTCGCTCAATCTGGTATTTAGTAAATATGAAACATGTTGGTTATTGATTGTGTTGACTCTTAAAAGTTTTAAATTTTGCCCAATCACTAATGTTTGGCGTATGTAATGCACCAGTTTGATGCTTTGAAGCTTACCATAAATTGCCTGTGCTGTAAACTGCCATCCTCCGCTGCAAAGAAGGAAAGATTAGATTCTGCCGGAGGAATCAAAGTCAATGAAAGCCCAGAAAAAGCACTGAAGTAAGATGAGAATGAATGGAATTGCATATGAAGGCAATACCCAAGCTACAACTGACCTGAAACATAAAACGTTTAGTTTGATTTATTGTCAGTAACAAAAGGTTCTGCATCATTTTATATTGCGTATGTAAGTATTTAGTATAATCTGGTGACACACCTGTGTGAATTACACTAAAATCATTGTAGGTTGTATGTTGCATTACAACCAGGATCCCCAAGATATCCTTTGATTTCTGCTTGTTAAATTTAATATATCAGTTCATTCCTCTGTTTTATCCTTTCCAGGTTCACTGCTGGTCCCTGCACATGCTTCCCTGTCTTCCTAACACCGTTTTCACAGTTCTTCCCTGGGTTCACGCCATCAGCTGCAGCCCCGGCAGTCACCTACTGGCTGCCCTGAAGGCGGCTCTCTCTGACCCGTCGTGTCACACCGTCCACCTGCTCTGCACTGACCTCCCGGAGCAGCCGGGCCTCTTACTCAGATTCCTGTCAGGCCTGGCGACCTGCAGGCCCGTAAATGTTTTCTACCTTCTGGGACCCAGCAGAGGCCTGGATTGGTCCGCCAGAGACGACCTGCTGTGTCTGAGCCAAGCCACCAGAGGGAGCTGCTACCTGATCATGTGTGATTTGGAGGGCAGTTTAGAGAAAGTGGGGAAGTTTTTTTTTTTGTCGGTACAAAACGCAGATGAATAAAGATGTCCTCTTCCGGAATGATTACACCACTGTAACTGCTTCTGTGAATTCTGGCAGGTGATTCCTGTTCACATCGTTGAGAGTCAGCCTTCGACTCCAGCATCACAAACCACATTTTCTCCTAGCGCCTCCACCATTAAATACCAGCCAACTTCACCAGCACTCAGGTTGGTTTGCCTGGGTTACAGTCTTAAGAAAGTGCATCTGCAAACACTTAATTGTGTTTTTTTTCCCCATCTTCTTGTACGTGCAGGCCGAGTGTTGGTGAGTTTTCATCAGGCTCCTGTGTCCTGTGTGGTCCAGCGGTGGTCGGGTCAGAGTTCTTCCCAGGCCACAGGGTGTTGGCCAGGAGACAGGCGGACGGCCTTTTCTACACAGGCTCTTTGATCCAGGATGTTCAGGTGGACTCGTGCTAGTATTTGAATAATAAGGCAACAATAATAAAAGCAAAAAAAAAAAAAAAAAAATTGACTTTTCAATATT
Source organism: Micropoecilia bifurca (assembly GCA_903067075.1). Classification (NCBI taxonomy): domain Eukaryota; kingdom Metazoa; phylum Chordata; class Actinopteri; order Cyprinodontiformes; family Poeciliidae; genus Micropoecilia; species Micropoecilia bifurca. Next base: position 11,704 of record CAEGAF010039253.1, on the reverse strand, counting down.
TTCTGAATTTCAAATGTGGAAAATGTGCAACTTTTGCTGCAAAGAAATGTCAACGTTTTTTCTAGAAAATTTCTGAAATTAAACATTTTTATAGTTTATTTTTGGTGGAAATTTACCCCTTCTGTTTTCTCTCTACAATGGCTCGAATAAGCCTTCATAGCGACTATAAAGTGGAAAAATGCTCAGCTGTGTATATGTTCAGCTAATATACAGAGATGTGCTCAGTTCTGTGTATATTATTTACAATTCAAATTTTCACGTGCGAATTTCACTGGTCTCTAGGCTTAGAGGAGGCCAAGCTAATGTCGCTCATCACGCAAGTTACAAAGGAAATGAATTCAGAGGGAGTGTGTATAGGTCACATTTAAAGTTTGTAGTTAGAATTATAAATGCAAAACTCTTTATATCTCCCTATACCAAGTTGATAGCCAAAGGTTCTGGCAGATGTAAGAATTTTAACTCTAACCCTATTTCTTGCAAAACAGTGACAACACAATAACATATCTCTAATTCTTCAACCTGTTATAGAAGTCTCCAGTCTACTGGGTTTATATTTTGATTGAAATTTTCTTCCCACATGCAAACTCAGGGCAGCAAGGGACTTTGGGTAGTTGAGTTTGACCATGGAGGCAGTGCTGGTTTTGGCACTGCCTCCTCCCAGCGTGAACTGGTTTGCTCACTCGACCTGGTCGTGGACAGCAGAGATCATAACCACCGGCTGGTACCTGGGGATTTTGTCCTGTCGCCATGGGAATCAGATCTGGGGAGATACGGTCCGGGTCGAGTGATGGCAGTCGCAGCTCACAGAGGTACTTTAAAACAGCATCTAGTTTCTTATCTGTTCTTCTAGATGGATTGCTTTTTTCCCCAGACAGTTTCTACTCAATAAGTGCACGTCTACCAGTAATAATATCCAGAAATAAAATTTTTCACATAGGAACAGGTTAGGAAAAAGCAAAAATAATAACTGTGAAATGGAAATGTGATGAAGAAGCATTGTGGTCATCCTAGGACGTCAATCGGCTTTGTTTTTTTCCCCTGCAGCTGATGTCGTGGCCGACTTCCAGGTGCTGATGTGGGACGGCTTTGTGTCTCTGGTTCCTGACAGCCTGGTTTTGCCAGTTTCACTATATCATTATTTCAGACTTGTGAGGCAGCTCCAGATCTCAGCCCCAGCTTTTGGACGATGCTGCAGCCGGGTCTGTGGTGAGTCTCCATGCCCTTTCTGGAGGCCTTACACACGCTGCTGCCAGTCCACACACACCCAGCTGCCCAGCGTGGTTCCCACCAGCTGTAGGTCCAGCCTGGAAGAGTCGGGTCACTTTAACACGGATGAATTTGTCAGGAATGGACACTCTGAGACATCGTCCCCACCACCAACATTGCCAACCATAGAGGAAAACACTTCAAACTCCCCCGAAGCAAAGCTTTGGAGCAAACGACAACGTCCTCCTTGGAGGTACTGGAGGAGAACTGGACCAGAACCTCAGCACAAACAACCAGGTCAGAAAGACACTGTTTGCTGCTGAAATCTGGAATAAAAGCTCCTTCATTAGTATTAGTTCATCTTTAACAGCTGCCATTGAAACTAGAAGTTTTCTTCAGTCTATACTTCTCTTGTTTTAGGCCAGTCAGAGTCACCAAGATTTTTTCTGTTTGCTAAATTCCACAACGAGAGAAGGAGCATGTCAAATATTGATTTATTAACGTCTTTACATGTAGGGTTTGGATACAATTCCTCAGTATTTTGGTAGCTACGCCTTTGCTACCAAAGCCATTGGTCTTCACAAAGTCCTTGACTTTTGTTCTGGTGTTTTTTTCCCACATTTGGGCCCAAAGGGTGTCCGTCTCTGTGGAACAGAGCCCGTCTCCTTCCTGAGCTGTATGACGGATGACGTTGTCATCATGTCTGTACTTCTGTATACTTGTATGAATGTGGCGCCTTCAAGCATCAGGAAATCGATCCCAAGGATGAACCAGACTGGTGAAGCACCTCCTGACGTCTGGGCTGATTTCTTTTCATATCAAACCAGAAAGTAGTGAGTTCCAGGAATTCCTCCAATAAACTCAAAGTGACAGTCAACCTATCAGAAGTTTCCATTATCATCTGGGTTTCCCCTCATTGTTCTTAAGAGAGTAATTATTCTGTGTGTAAATTTCAGATTTTGAATACATTCATAAAAACAAATCTCTGACATTATTTCTCTTGTTATTGTGGGATTTAGCAAATAGAAATAATTTTGGTAATCCTAATTTGATCTGATACTTCAAGTAGTAAAAGAAGGGCATCTTTTGTAAGCCTCTTTCAATTGCTTGTTGTATTTGAGATTATACATTTACACAAAATAACAGTTGTGGGAAGCTACATATTAAATATTACATGTATCTTTATTCCCAGGAAGTGAAGTGAGCAGGATGATGTCACAACGCTCCAGCCTCCCTGTCCCACAGATCAGCAGCTCACCAAACCACAGCTCCCTGTTTCAGTCGCTTCCTGATGCCAACGCAAAAGACATGAACATCACAGATGTTTTTGGAACGGCTGGCTTCAAGCCTCGGCCGCCTGCACAGCGCCAGTCCATCTCTGCTGGCAAAGCCAATCTTATCCTTACGTGATAATGGTATAAATGTGTGAAAAGATGTTAAGTTTACTCTTTTATTGCAGCAGCGTAATGTCACACTGATCAACAAATTCAGTTGGAGGAAAAAGATGTTAATTGGTTCAGAATAAATTTAGTTTCAGTTAATTGCATCCCTAACAATTCCTGTAAAAGTTAGTGAAGTAATTTAAAATTATACTCTTTAAAATCGACTAGCTTAACTTGATTGGTTATAAAATACTGTTTTCTTATAAACATAAATATGATGTGACCCAGAGGCCCATTTCTATTAGGTGTTGTTCAAAACAGTAAAGATTAGAGATTTCCCTTCGTTTTTACTAATCACTATAATTCAGCGATTAAAAAAAAAAAGACAGCTGCTCATTAACTTACACAATATCAACTTGCCATCTGGTTGTTTGGGAGTCATGCTAGCAAAAACTTTTTTTTGTTATACCGTCACAAACGTAATCTACAGAGACTTTGTGTTTTAGTCAAATGAAATAAAAACTGAGCTTTTCTGTATCGTACGTCTGTAGGTGGAAAACAATTATTGATATGTGGAGGAGTATGTGATTATCTCCGTTTAGTAGGGCTGCACTGATCCACTTTTTTCCACTTCCGATACCGATATCTGCGGTTTAGTAATGGCCGATACCGATCCAACACAGAAAAGGTACTGAACTGACTTAAAACATTTCTTTTTTTCTTTAAACACAGACAAAAATCTCCTGGATTACAAATGTATTTGATAACTCTGTGTCAGTACAGCACACTTAAAAACACCTATAGCTTCACAAGCTTCGTCAAACATGTAAAATATTAAAGGACAAACCTTCAAATGGTTCAGAAAATGACATTAGGAATTCTAAATACAAATAAAATAATAAAGCATAATGCCGCTCAGAACCCCAAGCATAGAATTAGACTGAGTAGATTTGCCCTTATTGATGGGGCAAATCATCATCACAAAGACCTGAGCTAGAATTTTCTTTTTCAAATATTGGGACTGATGCATACATTGATATCGGATTAGTGCATCACTACAGTTTAGTGCGATGCATGATCTGTTTCTACATTATTAAAATGTTCTGTCCCATTTTAATTACAAAAACAAGGGTTTTGATTGGAAAAATTAGGATAATAATCAAAAACATCTGGTGAAATCGAAATATGTCATCAGGCACAAAATGGTTTTCTATGGCCAAAAAAAGATCCAGATTTTAAGGCTTTACAAGAAAAGTCACTGAATGTAGAATGAGCTGGATGATTGTTATCTTGGTAAAACACAGAAAATTGTGAAAAAATATATATTTTATTGTAAAAAAAATAAAGCGCGGTAGCATCGCAGGTTATAAAATCCACAAATATTTACATAATATCGGGTAAAATTCTGCTAACCAAGTATGAAATGTCCAAAAATATGGCTTTTCTCCATGATTTAAAAAAAGCTATTCATTTTGAAAGCAAAGCATGAGACTTTAAAAAAGGCAAGAAGGACACATACATACACAACACGTAGCCTTAGCATTGGTCAATTCTGTTATTGAAGTTCAGGACGGCCAGGTCAGCTCGGCCAAAATGTCAGAAGTTAAAGTTGAGGACGACGCTCTCTCCAGGTTGAATGCTGACCAGGCGAGTCTGTGGATCTGAATCTGAGACACTGGCAGAGACGGAGTACATTCCAGGTGACACCTCAATGTAGAAGTCTTCATCCCTAGGCAAGACGGCGCTCTGGGGGAAACGATACAGAATACATAAAACACTTTAGCATTAGCTAAAGAACGTAGATATTTTAGCTTGAAGCTAAAGCTCTTGGTTGCATTAAAACAGACACGTTCTGATTGTTACTGGGTCTCACAGATTTTCTCCTGGGCTGTGTAGATGTCGTCTGCCCAGGTCCTGGCCGCCTGTGGAACCTGGATATGTGAGCCATCTCAGCGGCGCTGAGCTCCCTGCAGCTGTCAGACTCATAAAACTTCTAGAAAATAAAATAAAATGTTCTTTAGTCTCAACAGCATCTTTTAAAAGTAATTCATACCCCTTGAACTTTTTCCACAGCTTTTGATGTTAGGACCAGAAAATTCAGTCTGTTTGTTAGCTAAAAACAGATGTACACAGCTAAAGCAACTAATCCGAATAATCGTGAATCAAGTAGATTTAATATTTATATATTTTAAATAAAAAAATTAAAAACAACTTTGTCAAAATGTTTTACCCAAAACTCCTCAACTGACATTTTGTTGTTATATTCATTCGGTTCAAATTAATTATAGGTATTTTAAGCAAAATATATATATATTTTTAAAGGAATTGTTAATTTCAATCTTTTAGTGCGTTTGTCTACTTAAACCTTTTCTAGGTTTAAGTAGTTTAATGAAAAACCTCCAGAACGTGACAATTTTCCTTATCCGAATAATTGATTAATTGTCAAAATAATTGGACGATAAGTCAATAAATTATTTATTGGGGAAAAAACGATTATATTGTTGAGTTGAGATCATTTTCAGGTAATATAATAGAAATGGCATAATAATTCAAGAACACATTATCAAAGATGAATAAACTTTAAATCCATCTGAACATTTACCAATCCAACAAGACATTTTAAATATCCAAAATAAAACAAAACAACAAATAAAAGGAATGATATCTCTCTAAACAAAACTGTCCACTGAAAAGGAATCACGCAATTAACTGACTTATTGCGACCGGCCTAAGAATAATCGATTAATCAATTACTAAAACATCTGTGCATCTATACGATCCCAATAAAATGTGGTAGCATGACATCATGAGGAACACTTGCATTAATTGCATTGCAGTTTATGCACAACAAAGGTCAAGAGATCCTCCCTGACCTGGCAGTGGTGGCTGGTCTGTGCCATGAACGAGGTGATACTGGCAAAGGCATCACGAAGCTCCGACTGGGTTCGCTGAAAGGTGCAGGAGGAAACGAAAGCGTATTTGTTTAACACAGTGGATGGACAGAACACGAACCAACAGCAGGTATAGAGGTGGGAACCCGATGAGACCTCGGCAGCTGGTTGGGCGGACGATGCTCTGATGGCGGTCCAGTCAACGCTGCGCCTGGACGCTCGCTCCAGCACCTCCAAACCAAGGCTGGCCGAACGACGCAGGGAAAACTCCTGCTCGGCCTGGCTGCCCATCGACATCTTACCTGAAAGGTCATAGGTCACATGTTGTATGACAAATTGGCTGAATATTAACGCTGAAGGTCTTTAATGAAGTCTGACCGTTACAGTCTGTCACTCGTTAAATTAGAATACATGTCCTGATGAGTAAATCAGCTGAAATGAGCAATTAATCAATTCATCATGGATAGATGTTTATGGATAATAATAATACGGTTTATTTATAGTTTGGGTTTTGAGGGGTTTTTTTCTTCTGTTTCATCATTTTTAGTTTTTGAGTTTTATAGTGAATGTTTCAAATGTCTTCCAATCTGGTGTGTTCTTTATAAAATTTGAGTTTTTATGTCTTTAAGAGTTCAGACTTACATCTGTTTCAGTAAGCCTACATTCCTGTTTGTAAAACTTCATTTTATTGGTCTGAAGCATCATTCTAATTTTAAGTCCATATTTTCATTAGCTCCTATCAGAAAATCCTCAAGAATAATAATAATAAAAAAGAAAAGTCAGACCTTGTGTTTTAGCTGATTCCAGTAATGGCTACACCTGGGATTACTTCATTTATGAAGGAAAAACTGACCCCAAAGGAGAAACAAAGGCTTAACTCATGACAGGACATAAGCTTCTGAATGCACAAATCTTGGGGACTGAATTTAAGCTGTATGACTGGATACAAGCTGTATGTAGACAGTTGTTTACAGAATCCCAGCCCTCTTCACTGACCTCCTTGAAAAGAGAATCTGGGTATATGGCACAATCAAAAACAAACAGAATAGGGATCCAGAAGGACACTGCCAGTTTTGTCCAGTGGAGACACACCAGGAATGTCCGTCTGTGTTCTACTTTGCACATGAGGAGACACGGCTGCCAGGAACGGCAAAGACAGAGATGCAAGATGGACAAGGAAAGAAGTTCCGGTTCCCCCAGCTGTAAAGGACTACAGTCGATAGGCATCATGTAAAATGTTTGGCTGCAATTTGTTTTGTTCCTTAGGCTTTTTTTCTTTTCTGTTTTCATTTTTCAGATGCATGGGAGGAGAGGATGTATCAGATGTGCTGAGTGGCTGAGCTCCACAAAACAAGAAAGTGGGACAAGACATTATTTCATCACTTTGTGGACATTGCTGTGGTGAATGCAAGTCGACTGGACTGACTCAGGCATCTGACACAGAAAGCTTTCTGGGAAACACTGGCAAGACCAGGTCAGGGCTTTGGGCTCAATAAATTGGACTCAATAAATTGGACTGATCAGCCTAAAAGTTTAAATTGTTCCCTAAACAAAGACCTCAAACATTTGCATGCACTCTAAGTGGTTCAAGAGCATTTTAGCATTAATTTTGGTTATGCTTTAATTTTTGCATTTTGGGGGATGAGGGTCAAAGAACGACGATTTAATTCACATTAAATCGGTATTTAGGTGCGCAGGTGACAAACTAACGCTTTCAATTGATTAAATTAAGGTTTTAACCAGTAGCTTTAAGGCATTAAAGGTTCAGAAATTCAAAATAAAAACACTTTAAAATACGTTCGTCTGCACGCGCCGCGGTTTCCTACCGTGTCGTCACAACAACTCCCGTCACCACGTCACTAATCTGCAGCAGGTCTAGTTTACATCCTCGGCGCTTTGCTGGTTCGGCCGGAACCAGACTTATTTCAACAGAACCAGAACTTTGGAGAACCGACGCTTATCTGAGGTTCTCATATTTTCCTTGACAACTGTCACTTTATTTTCAAATGACATGACAGGAAATCCTGCTCGTTTAACTCCGCCCCTTTCAGGAAGCGCAGATGAAACGTCACCGCGCTTCTGTGCTTGGAATAAATTGTTTAAAAGACTCAGTGGTATCATCTCCTATTATAACTGTGAAAGTTGTATTTCTTAACATAAGTTTATTATTCATGCAAAATGTTTTATTAAGTTAGCAAATTCAACTGAATGAATCCTTAAATTTAAAAAGAGCAACCTCTTTCTAATAAAATATTTTTTCTTTCCTAGATTCTTGTTCAACTAGGATTTAAAGTTTATAAATGAAAACCTGTTTCTAAACTTTCATTTATTAGAATGCAAATATTCAGACTAAACATATTTCTATCTTCCATTTTAGAAGCTAATTAAGTGTTTTCATATCCAGCCCTCAGGCAGAAATATGCAAAAGCGTTTTGCTGTTCCTGTTCGGCCTAAATGTCTGAGTAGCTTTACAAACACAGTGATGTACAAATTTATAAGTGAAATGGTCAATACTAAGGCTTGACTTTCTAAATTTCTAACTTTTTGACCTGACATTTCTCTAATTTATTGTGGAAAACCAATCAGCTGATTGATCCCACCTTATCTTCATTGAAATGAAACTGAAAAGTGAACAGGTTTCCCCTGTAGTTAATCCAATTATAAGCTGTCAACATGTATAAAGGAACATTTTACAGAACAGTCATTTTTTCAGGTTCTGACAGTTAAAACTTGTAGGCTATTTGTTATAAACATTTAAGTTCACTACTGATGTTTCTACGGTCGACAGAAATGAGACAAGTTCCATTTACACAGTTTATTCTGCCAAAAACAAGTAGAAAGAAACGTTATGCCATCAGCACACAGGCTCCTCCCACTCCCTTGATCTTCTCCTCAGCCTTGCGGCTGAAGAACTTGGCCTTGACGATCACAGGCTGCTTGGGCAGTTTGCCTTTGCCCAGAACTTTGTAGTAACCCTGAACAGGAAAACAACAAGCAAATTATTTATGAACATGTAGCAAAAAGCATCAAACATTACATAGCTGACTATATCACAGCATCAAGAACAAATGGCTGGAAGAACAAACAGAACAAATGAAACCGAACCAACATTTATATGGTGATGGCTGAGGAAAAACATACAAATAATATTATAATATGTTGACTATGTTATGTTCAATTTAACAATCATCACAATCAGATCCCACTTACTTTAGTAACCATTTTCAACCTCTAAGTTAATCTTTACAACTATTAAAGACGGAGAGTTGAGGAAATGAAAACAGAAGGTTACAAAGTCTAGAAGCTTATAAAGTTTCATTTTTTTAATATTAAGAAAATATCCATCTAACCTGATAAACATCTGGGGCACAAGTTAGCACTGCTATGGCAACGGCTTTTCAGTTTATTATATGTACAGAGCCAATCCAACTCATTGTCTCCTGCCAGTACAACAGTTTCAAATTTAAGTTTTTTAATCGCAAATATTAATATGTAAACATTTTGTTGCTGAACGTGTTCACCTATTTCAGGGAAATATGAAGTTTGACTTTACTTCAACCAGAGGTTAAATCTATGATTTTTCTAATTTAACGTCTTTCTGCATTAGGTTTTGTGGCACAACTTCCAAATTCAGGACAGAAGGGAATATTTCTCTTTCAGCCCAAACACACAAAAAAAACCTAATTTCAAAGGGCCTCAAAATTCTATTTAATCTTAAGACGCATCTTTGATTTTAAGCTTTTAATCCCTTTCCAATAAATCTGAAACAGAAACCCTGCTTGAAGCGACATTTCCACCAAATCCAAAGATCAAAACAAACTTCTGCTGTTACATCAAACTCAGACCAACGTTCTGCCTGTGGATCCCATAAGCTGCAGGTTTAGGCGACTGAAGGAGGATCTTACTGCGCGCACGGCGTCGATGACGGGCGCCGGGCCCTCGGGCTTCTTGGCGTAGTTAACCCTGGTCTGCTCGCTCACCAGCGTCCACAGCTTGTCCAGGTTGATGGTGGGGCAGTAGGACGTGTTCCTCTTCAGGTGGTAATGTCTCATGCCCACCTTCCCAAAGTAGCCCGGGTGGCTGAGGAACACAAAGTGCCACTGGTTCAGAACTAAAGAACTAATGTGTGAAGACCAGAGGAGCCTGTAGCCAGACGGAGCGTTTCCATACAGCAGAGACCACAGTAACTGGTCACTTGTTTTTAAAGGGACTCCTGTCCTTCCAGGTTGGAGGTTTGGACTTTAACGTGTCAGTTTTGCTGCTCTGGTAAAGCACACATCTAACAACGGACAGACACATTTACTACGTCAGAACTTATTCTGCTGATGTGTTTCAAACCTTTAGCACATTAACTCTTTTTCAGAAAAGCCAAAAACCACATCAAGCAAGCGTAAAAAACTTATTTTATGCAATCTTGAGGAAGTTATTTAGATTTTTGCCGCTTGCATCAAACTTCAAAATGTGCATTACAATGAAAACCTTGATAGAAACGCGGCTGTCAGACTGTAAACACAAACGTTGAGACATATCCAGACATATTAGGTAAGAGCAAGTTAACGTCACCTTTGTGCATCAAGGTTTGAAAAGGAAAAATAAAAGATTTGTTTCAAGTCTGGTAAAAATAAAGTTCCATCATATCCGATCCCACGAACGAGCCAAGCAAGAAAGGAGTTTTTGTTTCTACTACTCACTATTTGTCAAAGTTGATTCTGTGGTGATGCATTCCACCAGCATTACCACGACCTCCAGGATGCTTCCTGTGCTTCCCTGTGGACACAAACCAGCTGCTGCTAGGAACAAATCCATAACCTGTTCACTCTCAACACTCTGCGTTAAAACCACACAATATGCTCACCAACGCGACCGTGTCCGTGGCTCACATGTCCTCGGAGCTTCCTGGTTTTGGACTTTTTGGTAGGCTGCAAGAAAAAAAAAAGTTGGCTTATGCTTAAAATTGTCAACTGATTTAGCTTAGCAATTGTCATGATCGAAATCCATGATAATAAGGTAATTATCATGGATATAACTAAACATTTTCTTCTGATGAAATTCGACTTTAACAGTTCCAATGCATTTATTTCGCTAATTTGGAGCCACAAATTTACGTTTCAACCACTAACCTCGCTGCAGTGTTCATACATATACACTGCATGCTGTGTATGAGCTTGAAAGCTAACAGCTAAAACCACTAGCCGGTGGCTAGTTATGCTACAACGACACCGAACAGCAAAAATAAATGTCATACGGCATCTATATTATGATTTGAATAACAAATGTTCGTGTAGTCATTATGGATATAATTAGTGCCGAAAAAGTAGCTAAAAAAGAGCCGTGGCCCTAGAAAACCCGATTAGCTCAGTGTAAAACGCTCAGAAAGCCAGATAATCTTAATAAAGTGTACAAATAACTCAAAAGGATGGTCAATGATAGATGAATGTATATAACGAGAATGTAATTGTTCTATATTTTGGAAGTATAAACCAGGATGGGAACAGATTTAGCTGAACTTCAGTACACAGGGACTACAAGGTAGCACCTACCATCTTGGAGGTTAGCTGAAAGAGGAACGGGATTTGGAAACAACGCGCTTTTGTGCGAGACTTGCTTTCTTGACAAACTCGGGCTTAACAGCCACAGCGACGCCTAACGTTAAATAGCGGAACAGGCACTGAGAGGTAGAGCTGATTTACATAAAAAAGGTCCGTTATTCAAAGTTTGCGTTACACCTTTACAGAGTGTAACATCTCATTGGTTAAAATAACACACAGGGAGATGAGATTCTCACCATCAAATGTTTTTTTAGCGGCTGACTGGCTGCCACATCAGCTGCAGCTGCTCGCCTCATAGGAGGAATTCAGCATAATCAGAGTGGTAAGATGAACCATTTTAAACAAGGTCACATCAAATGTGATCTTTTATTTTTATTGCATTCTGTGGGAATTTGTAGAACAGACATTTTATGAAAGTTAGTTGTAAAAAAAGGTAGGAGGAAATATTCAATGAGAAGAAAATATACTGTGCCACTGTGCACCACTGGTTGCACAGTGGCACAGTTGGTAGAGCTGTTGCCTTGCAACAAGAAGGTTCTGGGTTCGATTCCCAGCCCCCGGCCTTTCTGCATGGAGTTTGCATGTTCTCCCTGTGCATGGTGGGTTTTCTCCGGGTTCTCCGGTTTCCTCCCACAGCCCAAAAACATGACTGTCAGGTTAATTGGTCTGTCTAAAT
>CAEGAF010039249.1:0-52977 GCA_903067075.1 Micropoecilia bifurca | reverse complement strand
AATGCTTCTGCTTTTTCTGATTTGAAAACAATTATTTAAATCTTCTTTTTGATTAGGCACATGTACAACCTTTGACTAGGACAAAATCAGCAAAGTATAACTAATCTCAGATTGGATTATTCTTATTATGAATTTTAAGATAGATGTTATTTAAATAATGTAAAAAAAATCAAATTTAAATTGCGAAATGGAGGGTTTATGAATCAAACTGTTTTTAACCACTGCAGAACGCTTTACTTACACCTGTCTGTATGAATACTGCTAGCTAGTAAAGCTTTATTGATAAATAATAACTTACCCTTTACATTGCCACTCAAGGATTACATGAAAACACAAAACGCATTAACTAACTGTCACCTGCTCCACTTACCACTAGCGTAGGCTTCTGGTCAGAGTACGTCTGTATTATGTTGGCCATCTTGTAGTTGAGAGACAAATCAAACTTGAACTCTGTTTGTGTCCCACTGCAGGGGAATCCCAGGACCACCTTCCGAAGCTTTACTGGACGGTGGCTCTCATCCATACTCAGATAGGAGGCCGGCTCGCTCCCATTGGAGAGCCAGTCAGCTATCTAATAACCCAAGCAGTTCTGAAGTCAGTCACAGATTACTGACACTGCCAAGACAGATCTCTAACTGAGCATGTTTCTTTGTGACACTTACGTCACATATGTTGGGGATTGTGGCTGACACAGCCACTAGTCTCATTGTGACGCCTGCCTCTGGGTTCTGAGATGTCCTGTATGAATTCACTGCCTTCATTCTGCTCACCACCACTTCCAATGTGGCGCCACGGGTTGCATCCTTCACCACATGAACCTGGAAATACATTTTTTTTAATGCTGGTTAAATCCAGGAACCTGTCTGGGATTTAACAGAAAGTTGACCAAATCCTTTTTATTGCAAATATTTTATTAATAATAGATGCAGCTAAAAATTTCCGAAACATACAATGCATTTGTCATGATGAGAATTTGAAAGTGGTGAGGGAAACACAGGCAGGCCCCGGTTGTCATGATGAAAGTGGACTTTGAATAATAAAGACACAGGTAGCAACAAGCAAACAGCAACAGGTGACAAACAAACCATAGACAAGGACCTGACAAGGAAAACAGACAACAGGTGGGACTAAATACACAGGGAGGGTAATCACAGAAACGAGGCACAGCTGGAAACAATCAGTACCACAGAGACTCACAGGGGAACCAGGACACAGAAAAACTCAAACTAACACACAGAAAACACAGAACCTAACAGCTTTCAGAAAGAACTCAAACCCTTTCCCTATCAACGCAACAAATCCAATTTTACCGAGTTGAGATGCAGTGTCTTATAATAGTGACACTGATCATCCACCAACTAGCAGATAAAAAGGCACTAGCCATTTTCACAAGTGACACACATTGTTAAATAAGGGATGTTACACACTGACCTCGTCAATAAGGAAGAGTCTAACAAGCTGCAGCAGAGAATAATCCTTCCATTTCCTTGTCATGCTGTCCCACTTCTCCTAGTAACCAAACACAGCAATGCTTTAACTACTGAGGGAAACAACGATGGTTGTACATATCAGAGGTTTTCTTTTGGTGCTCTCGTTTGAGTAGCATCACACACAGGCGTGGTCAGGATGATGTGGGAGTCATGAATCTCGAACAGGTCATCGATCTCTGTGTCACCGGTCAGCTCCTTGCAGATCAGCCCCAGAGGACCGAACTTCTTGCTCCAGCTGTCATAACACTGGCTGCAGAGCGCTTTGATGGGAGCCACTGAGGAGAACAAACACAAAGTCTGCCCACCAGAAACAAATGTATCATTTTATTTCTATATGTGTTTTGCATTTTAACACAAATCCCAAAGGAAAATATTATTTTGATGTATTATTTTAGCAAACGATTGGGCTTTTATTATTACTATTATTACTACCGGTACTTAGAAACTGTGGAGTACTAATTACTTTTACAAGTTTAGAGCATCCTTAGAAAGTCCAGAGAATACTTGCTTATATTTATTTAGCAATATACTTACTGAGCAACCTAGAACAGGGATTAGAACAAAACTTAGAATCCAGGAAAACTACCTTAGCAACTACTTTTTAGACTCCTATTCAAACCCAAAAAAAGAATTAGGCCTTATACTCACTTATACTTATCTGGCAACCTTGAATAGAAGTATCTAGTTTATATACTTTAGATCAACACAATTAGAATATTTTTCTTCTTTTGGTTTGTCATTTTGTTTGGATTTCCTTTCATGTAAAGCTCTTTGAATTTCCTAGTTGCTGAAAATATGCTATTTAAATAAAATAAATTACTTTACCTTACCTTACAATGATGTTGTGTGTACTAAAACTGAACAGATCAGGCATTTCTTGGTCGATGCCTATTTATTTATTTTTTTACATCTGACCTGCTGATCTGGCCTGCGGATTTTGAACAATTCTGTTTTTAAGGACTAAGTACAACAGAAAATGAAGAACTGTGATTGTTCTAATTAATATTTTAAAGCATATAAATTTTTTTGACTGTCACTAAACTTAAAAAACCCCACAAAGTTCATGCTGTTGCTTGGTGGGTTTATAGACTAAAAGTAGTGGGAGTTTGTTGGCCTAGCCTATTTCCTGAATAAGAAAATAAACTTCAGGTTTTTGGTATTTGATGTGCTGCATATATTTGCAACCAATCAGATCCAGCCATAGAGAAAATTGTCCTATATATTGGTCTTACTATACACAGCTTTGACATCTCTCCATGGTTCCTGAGTCTCCATTAACAGGCGAATGATGGCGAGCTCAAACAGAACCGTTTTCCCCGATCCAGTCGGAGCACAGGCTACAAAGTTCTTGTTTGTGTAAAGAACCTGCAAACACAGCAACAATTATAACAATATAATGTTATTTATCTTATTTAGCAATATATTTGTACAGTTTCTTTTAACACTCACATCATCCAGAGCTTTGGATTGGACGTAATTGAAAAAGGGGAATTCGCTAAAGATGGATCTGAATTTCACTGCTGCGGTGGACATTTCAGGAAATCACTCCGCTTGTTTCCAGCGTAATTCAGAGGTGGACAATTAATTTCCAAAAGTCTTTATGTACATGAAACGAACAGGAAAGGATACGAATTTCTGACACAGGGCGCAGAACTTCAGAGCCAGAAGATCCTAAAATGGAAGAAACCAAAGACAATGTTGGTTTACAGCCACATTATTTGCACAGAAAAACACAAAATTTTACCAAGTTTCTGGATTAGTACACTTGGAAAAAAAACTAACTTCAAACTAACTCTTCACAAGTTGTAGAAGCTTGATTCAAGTAAATAATTATGTAATATTGATCAAAAAGTAGATTTTATTAGTTATAACAATTTTTTCCAAGAATTTTTTTTTTGCCAGTGGAACTACTTTTTCTTTTATCAGTATTAAGGAATTACTTAAAACATACTCATATATCTTCTTGAAAAGTTATTTAGGTGTTAGTTTTGTCTCATTTCAAATGTACCAAAAATATCTGCACTATAAACCTCAAGATTTTATGTTTTTGAAGTGAATATTTTAAGAAGATAAATGAATCAAACTAAATGCAAATATTTTTTTAGGAATCAGTGAGTTCAGAAGCGCCATACTATTACTGTCTACATCTTCAAGTGGTTACCACCTAGTGATCAGTTGGTTTCATTACAATGAAGCAGTCTATGAAGGGAGCTCACATTATAATGCCTCATCTTACGCAGTCATCTGCCACAGTCAGTAATGGGAATACTTATCATTACGGGTGTCATTTGATAAACAGTGAGTGTGTCAGTGTTGAGCAGAACCTTGTATGTGCAGCGGTTGAGGTGTCATGGGTGGAACAAAGGCTTTCTTTGCACCCTTGCCCGGCATTTCTGAGTGTGGCGCCTGCTGCAGGGGTCGCACGCCTGCCGCAGACGAGCAGGAGAACGGAGGAGCCGCTTTACCGACGGCAGTCTGTGGTAGTTGGAGAGCAGGAGGCACGGTCGCCATGGCAACCGGGCTGAGAAAAGTTTGAGGTCTGGATGTTTTCTCGCTGCCGCCGTTCCTGCTGCGAGACTTGAGGTCGACGTTGGTCGACAAATCGGCTGCGCCGCTTAGCACAGGACTCCTGAACAAGCTGTTGATTGTGAAAGGAGAGAAACTGAAACAACAGCAGGAAGGTAGAGGGAGAAGAACGACTGCTGCTGAGCAGTAACAGAGAAGGGAAAGCATTCAGGCGTATGGCTTCCAAGACCAGTATGGAGGATGGCTAAACATCATCTTGTGTTCTTTTGCAAAACTCTGAGAATATTTACAGCACACCTACTTTAAGGAATCAGCTATATATTTTAATGTTCCACATGGCTCTGTTGCAATAACTCATATAATAAATTAAAACAAGCTGCTCGATAATTTTCATTTGCATGATTTGTGGTCTTTGTCTCTCTTTCTACCTAAAACTGGAGGACAAAAGACTTCAGTCTGGTGCGTTGATATCAGTGAGTCCTTTCATTGGAGGACAATTTTGTTTACAGAGACTTTATAATTCATGTTGTTTGTTGTTCTGTTGCTTTATTTAATTATTTTTGATATTTAAAATGTCTTTCAGTTCAAGTGTTAAATGCTCATTAGAAATTAAACTTATTGAAATTTGAGAATGTGTTCTTGCATTATTATGCCTTTAGATGCTTTAAAATTGTGTCAAAACAACAATGTTATCGTTTATCCAGATAGCTTCTGGGACAATTTATCATCAAGTGAAATTTGTTATTGTGACAGGCTTAATTCCACATACATATGTACAACATTGAATTTCTATCCTGTCCAATTATTTGACAGGATATATTTCATTATAAAATAGATTTTATGATTATATTTTTTTCAAACTTAAAATTATTTTAATTCTCGAGCAAAATTTTCTGTCTCAAGAGACTATATATTTATTTCATAGAATCGTAGGTTCTATGAAAGTATTCATACTTTTTGAACTTAGAAACATTTTGGAATGCTATAACCACAAGATGAATTGATTTTGTTGGATAGATCAAGATAAATGTTTTTCTAAAAAAAAAAAAATCTAAAAAGCATGGCATGCATTTGTATTCACCTTCCCTTGGACAACACATTGTAGAAGCAGAGTATTCATGATACTTGTGTATCATGAATGATTTATTCCCAAGCCCCTCCAGAGCCTGATGATATCCTGAGGAGGTAATTTAGTCCTGAGTCAACCGTGTTGGAGCAGCGACACATCTGCAAGACACTGGCTCCTGACGACTGGAGCTGCTTTATACAGCACGTATCTATTTGTACACCGGGACTCAGGGAACTTTCCATCATTTCTCAAATCATTTCTCTAATAATTGGAGAAAATATAGAAAAACTGAGACGCTGCTAAAACTGGATGTTTCTCCCAACATCCATATACAGATATCTGATATACATATCTGCAAGAAAATATACTCACTTGTCTTGTAACTGCACACATAATTACTAGTGTAGACGTCAACTAAATAAGCCTGAATCCTAAATTCTAATCAAAGGTACTTCAACAAAAGTATTAATCTTATGCAACTGGATTTTTGCATGTTTTTCTTTCTTTATATCAGTCTCATTACATTTGTAAAATGTTTTTGAATGATTAGTCATTGTGTAACACTTTCACGTTTATAAAGATACAAGGGATGTGTGCAGTTCTTTATATTCATCTATCATATAAAAATCCTAGTGAACTGAATTCGAGCTTGTGGCTGAAACAATGCAAAATGAGAATAGACCTTCAAACTTTACCAAGGCACCGTAGTTACAGACAGTAATCCTGTTAGGTAAGGCATGCCTGAATAATGGTCTGTATCTGCCTGCTGGGAAGACCAACTCTGTTGATCTGCTGTGTATGGACACAGGCCATAATTTAAATCACATTGCACTCATATACAAGAATTCATGTGTGATTATTTCAGAAAACAGTGGCAGTAGTTTCGTTAGTCCAGTTTATTTAATTGAATTCTGATAAGTGAGTGGCACTTGCCTTCTTCTTAAAGGCAGACCAGGCAAGCATCTGCTGATAGCCGCATGACAAGAGTCCAGCTGGGTTTCATCTCCACCTCCGCCACTCAGAAAACTACCATCAGGGTAATCCTTTAACCCATCATCACCAGAGCAACCATTATTTCCTCTGAGGTTGCTGGTACAATCACCTTGAGTCTCCTCAAATCTTCTCTCTACATCATTAAAACTGTAGAAACTGTTGATTGTTGATGAAGAGGCATTGACTCCTTTAAAAGGAGGCTGGAACTTCTTGGGTTTGTGTGTGAAACCTGCAAATACATAAGAAGGAATTGGAAAATGCATGAGCTCTTAACGTTATGGCTTTCAGCAGTGCTTTCCTGACAAGAAATTTGGACAGAACTTTATTATTAAATTTGTACTGATGATTGGGTGGATTTAAATCAAGGCCTGACATTTAGTGATTATTCTTGAAAATCTGTCAGTATTAATGCGGGAAATCCCAGCAAAAATATTACAGCAATGTGCAATAACTTGGACATTTGCGTTGGAGCCATGAACTAAAACGAAAAACTCTTCCGCTACCCGCCTGTCACGCTCTCCATTCCTCTCTTTAAAGGGCGGATCACACGATTCTGACATTTTCTGTCATGTTGTATAAACCACACCAGATCATTTATATAGACGTTAAAAACGCGCGTCAATTACTGTAATGAAAAAACCGCTCCGTTTTAGGTAAATTGACCGGGATGTGGCGGCGCTCACCTTGCGAGTGCGAAGGCGGATATGACGTTGGCGCGAGAAGGACCGCCAGATTTGTTAATACAGAAACAAGCAACTTTCCAGCAGACAGCCGCAAACGTCGTCATCGCGTAACATTCGCCGCTATGCCTTCGCGCTGCATCGCGGCGTTTTGCTCCAACACTCGTGAGGATGGCGTGAGCTTATTCCGGTTCCCCAAGGAGCCTGAGCTGCTTTCGAAGTGGGTGAAGCAGGTCAGACGGACCCGTGAGAACTGGAAGCCCAGCACGACGTCCGTTCTGTGCTCGGAACATTTTGAGTTGCACTGTTTTGATTTTGTTCCCGTATTAAAGGAGTCGCTGGGGTATTCGGTTCAACACAAGCGCGTGCTGCTCCCAACAGCTGTACCTACGGTTTTCCGCTGCGGCACAGCTGGAGCCACGCCGAGCGGCGGTCAGCGCGGCCAGGGAGCGACGGCCAGAGCTGGTCTGGCGAGCACGACCACATCCCGCTGGGTGTCCCAACCCGACCGTCCGTCTTGCATAGTCAAGCTCAAGAGGATGCAGGTAAGATCCGAGATCAGGTGTATTTAAATAATGTAAACATGACAATTATTTATTAAATCTTACTATCTTACCAGAATTAGGATGGTAAAAACATTGAAGGTTTCCCATTTCCCTTGTCTAGAATGTCACTTCGTTCTATGTATTTAATGAAATAATTGCTGATTTGTGTATACACAGACGCGTGCGCACACACACGGGTCTATTAATTAAAAATATTGACATCTTCCTCCTACCATAATGGCCTAAGTCAATTTTTGCCAAAGGTGATTTTTTTTCTAAATCATCTTTTGGCAAAAAATGACTTAAGCCATTATTTTTGGAAGGTGACGGTATTTAATATTATATTGTCTATAGATAACTCGCAATTACTTGCAAATTAATTATGGAGTTCTTTTTCAAATGATTTTAATGTACCATAATATTTTTTGTTCGTACAAAAATTATGACTGGTTTCTGACATTATTATAGCCAATAACCGATATTTACCAATATATACATAGCCACAGAGGTTGAGTGGCTAAAGTCTTTCCTCTGTCTACATCCCCCAGAATGCTGTGCGGTTCCAGATCTGAGTTCAGTGATGTTGATATTAATTATCTGTGTTTCACAATATATATTGTTATTCTCCAGCCCTATATTGTTGCAAAATTACATGAAGTCTATAATCTTGTTATTATCACTTTAAGTACGAGCTACTTCTGTTGTCCCAGCATCTCTCTTACTAGCAAAACTAACAGCTCTTGGATTTAACTCATGTTAAAACTAAATGTAACTTTGTATCAGCTGATCGGTGCCCTGTGCTGAAAAACACCACAAGAAATGGCGCTGGAAGTGTCAAAGACGCCATGCCTCTGACAACTGAAGAAACATCAAGTGAAGCTGAACTGCAGAACTTTCCAATCTATTAGCATGATCCATGAATAGCACATCTTTTAGGGCTTCTACAAGTCAGATATAAAGCAGTTTATTAAAGTAAACAGAGAAGAATGTTTCTTAATTTATAACATTACATACTGTACAAGGCAAAGAGAGATTCAGCCTCCTGTTGCATGTCCTGAGTGGCTGGGATATGTGTAAGAGGTGGAGGTTCATCTAACTGCCCCCGACTGCCTTCCAGAGGCAATGGTTTTCTGTCAAAATAAGGTTCAGGGAAAAAACCAGGATCATTTCCCCCAGAAAGTGGACAATAAAACTCTAACTGTTTAGTGGATCTCTAAATACTTACACCTTGTGTACAGTAGGCTTCTCAAAAAACAGACTGTCCAAGGACAGCGTGCCGTCGTCTGCATCAAACATGACTCCAGGTAATGCAGACTGTCTCTTAAATGTGAACCACAGCAAGTTAATCAGTCAGCCTGCGTACTGGTGACAAGAGGTTTGGCTATGAAGACAATAAGAACAGGAAAGGTTTCCATGCCACAGACTGACAGATATTTCTCTTATCCTTAAATGTAGACCAAGGTCTTTTTTAAGGTGCAATTAGAAGCTCATAAATAGATACATTTTAAAGCATCAAACAATAAGATACCATTATGTTCTGGCCCTATTCACTTAAAAGATAGTGATAGTTTAATATGAAAATATATATATAAAGTAATAAAACTTATATAAAAAAAATAAACTACCAGTTTGAAAAGTCCTCCATTGTGATAGCATGCAATGTTTTTTTTATTCAATCAATTAATAATCATTTCATTTATATACATTTAAGCCCAAAAGTATCATACCTCTAACAGATTTAGACTTAAAATTATCTGACTTCTATCAAGAAGGATAGTAAATAAAGAGACTCATTAAAAGACAATAAAATAATGTAAAAATTATTATCAAGTTTAAAAATATATATCTGCTTTATCTTTTTTATTCTAAACAAATGGAATGTCGGAAATTATACCTATCATCAAAGAAAAATCTTTATTAGTGTTACAGCCAACAAATAATTATTATAATTACTGTCCTTTCTTGCATGTTTCCACTTTAATTTTATGCTTAGATGTAGCATTAAATTATGTCCTATTAATGCACTTCATATAATTCAACAAGCAAAAATAAAATCCAGTTCATATAAGTCACAAAAGTTATGTTAATATTTAATCTAAAAAGCTCAAATTGATCTTGAAATCCTAATTTAAACATTCATATATTCAATTAGTATTGTGTAAATGTAAATCTGCATTAGCAGAATTGAGGTATATCAAAGATTTAAAATTAAATGGTTTAACATTGCTAAAAATAAAGGTATAACATTCAGTAGAATCAGCACTCAAAATATTAGAATTTTACTTGAGCATATACTTAAAAATCAAAACGAATACACATTTTTGTGCTATTCTTAAAGCCACAAGTGTAACAACTGTTGCTTCTTTTTTTTAACATAAAGGCAATTAAACAATCTTTTTTTCAAAAAATGTTAAAGAAATACACTTTTTTTAGCTTCTTGTCATCTGCTATCAGGGTGAATCTGCTTGAAAGCCTAGATCTGGACATGTTTTCAGTTGTTTTTATAAAGCTTAGACATTTAGATTATTTTTTTACATAGTGGGATGAATAACTTCAAATTTTTTAAGACCTCTGTAAAGCCCTTATCAGAGTCACAAACTACTACATTTATCTTTGTGGAGGCCTCAGATAGATCTTTGGATTGTAACACTCTTACTTTACAGAGAAAAACACAAAACTAAATACCTGAGGGGTAAACAAAGAAAAGGTCCTTAAACATGCTAAGTAACCAATTTGTCACCATGTACACAATGCATACATACTGTGCATAGTTTTTTGTTATTTGAAGTTGTGATAATTGCTAGCTTGTTCCAATTTATTCCATATTTTTTAAAGATTTGAAAAACTATTGTCTTTGGCTGGCTTATATTGTATAAAATAATATACAAACATTGCTAAAACTAATAATAAATAGATTCCATATGTTAAAAATAACAGCAAATATTCTTTTATGATAGCTTTTTTTAGGTATCCTAATTTTTTCAGGACCTTATGCTCTGTGACCATATGGCCTACAATTAGCAAAGCAAGTTAACATGATTTTAGCAATTTTTTCTCTGCTTTGTACTTAAAAACACTCAAGCAACATGTTCTGTTAAAAACTATGTAGTAATGTTTGTGTGAACAATTTAGTGACACACAAAAAATCATTTTTACCACAACTATCACAATTTTTTTAATGCTAGACAGCCATATTGGATTTTGTGATGGGTAAACCTTAGATTTTCAGGCCCCTTCTATTTATTTTTCTAAAATAAAAATAAGCCTTTAACTATTGGGTAAAATTAAAACATATCCTCCAATCAATCAAGTAATGTCAATAGAAAACTATATGTTTTTATTTTTGTTTTTTGACATAAAACAACAAAATGGAAAGGCATGTTGAACAGTTTTAATATGACGGAAGGCAAGCTTGGCATTACCGTGGCAGTATTTGTTACAAGATGTACAAGATGTTGTATTTATACAGCTTTTAGCTCAAATGAATCATTTTAATAAGTATTAAATTTACTATTTAATAAAACTATTATCACTTTAGAATCTGGCATCGTGTCACGCGGCATTGCTAGCTTAAGTTAGCTAATTACCGATAACCGTCTACTATGACGCCATAATGTTGATTTACCTATAATGAATAACGACACAATTCAGTCTAAATAATCTTTGTATACGTACCTGTAACAATAAACATATACGTCCATATTTATTCCAACATTGTTAGGCACGTCTGGAGCAGAAGCTTCAGCCTCTATCAGTATCTGACAGTGTTGCTCTACAGCAGCTGAAGGCTGAAGTCATATAGCGCAGTAGCTGCTGCATTTGCATGGTTTTGTTTTTGACAGGTCTTATGTTCAGTTGTCACCAGAGCGCTACGCGTGAAAACTGTGAAACAGGTCGGTCTGTGGACTGTGATGCTTTTAACAGCGTGGAAACGCGTCTTTCTTAGGAAAGAACGCTGGACAGGGGACTGGACAGGAAAATGACCGGCCACAAAAACAACAAAGGCCAAAGAAAAGACAACCTTGGGCAGATGGTGGTAACATATCAACTCTCCTGTTGGAAGATGATTCCTGTCTTTGCCTTATTGGCAGCTGTGAACAGGGAAATGTTCGCAAATGTCCAAGCCGGACAGAAAAGGGATGTTTAGTTTATCTAATAGAATCAAACGATGTTTAACCGCCATCACCTAAAAAAAATCTGCCACCCAAAAGAGATGGTCATTAACTCAGGTTTTTATGCCTCCTATCTGGACCGAACCATCACGACGTCTTTCGGGGGAGCATGGCGCCGCCGCGTCACAATACGTGACCAAATTATCCGCGACACCAACTCTAAGGAATTTGTCGGCTTTGGCGTTTTTATAAAGTAGTCCCACCATCCGACTCGGTTATTTGAGCACTTAGTGTTTCTGTAGTCGCAGATCTGCCTGGATGAATGGAAACCCTTACAAAAGAAATGATCCGGCCCACACCAGACCACCACGGAAAATGGCGACTGTGAAATAGATGGAAGACGAAAGTAAGAAATCGTTAAATGCAGCCTTTCGGTAGTCTTCAGCTGTCATCCAAGCCGCTCAGAGGTAATGCTCGTTTGTTTATTATCGTGTTATCCGTGTTTCATTAGCAACCATCGAGGGGATGGTTGTCATTAGCCTCAGTTTAGCCTGAGGAATAGGTTTTGGTGTGGAACAGCCTTAATGGAATGGTCTGCAGCTCCTGCAAGCAGCATCCAACAACACAGCGTGACACAACTGTCAAAGAAATGCTCTTATACCAACTAAACACAGCTGTAAAAGCTCCGATTGATCCCTGAAGTAGATACATTTAGTCATACATCGCGGCTGTCGTTGGTAGCATGATACTCAACTCCTGTACTGAAAGTTTCAGCTCTGTGCAAAATCCACCACCGCCTCATCAAAAGCCCTTTGCCATGTCCATCGGTTTGAACATTCAGTACTGCCATGTAAATGTGACAAACACCTTCATCTGCCAAAACCCTACTCAGTTGGTATGACATTTTTATTGCCCTTCATATCCTAGAGCTCTCACTCCCTCGACCTTGTAGTTTCATAAACAGCCACAATTAACCATTGAACTCAATTATGATTTGCGTTTAGCTTTATACGCTGTAAATGGTTATTAGACTAATTCGTCATATAGCTGACTTGCATATAACAGCCGATTTGATGAAATAACATTATTTAGCAGCATGAAAAATATACTTTAAAAAAATCAAGATTATTTGTAGCTTGTTTTTTTCGTCTGAAAACAAAATATTTACTAAAACAAAGGAAAGCAGAAAACATACATAAAGCTTAAAAGCTAAAATATTATAAAATGTTCATCAAAATTGCGAACTCATAACAGTTAGGTCTTGATTGATTATCGCAGTTAGCATGCACCGATTGCAGTGTTTTGACCGGTCGCTGATTCTGATTTTGACCAATACCAATTTTTTTTTGTCTGAAGTGTCGCTAACTATAGCACAAAAGTCGGTGAGATGGTTAACATTGGATATTGTTACTGTAAATGTACCGACCTGAGATGGTGGGTTGGTCTGTCAGTCAAACCTTTCTGACAGCAGAGCAGAAGAGGACAGTGGTTAAGTTGTACACCTTTGGAGAGGTAGATAAGATCAATGGATAAGATCAACTTCATATGCAAGTATCAGCCAATCACTGATATCTCAAAATTTAAAAAATCAGCACAGATGATTTTTGAATGAATTTTAGCGCTACACAACCTAAAACTGTTGGAGTTAACTCTAGTGACTGCTTTGATAATAGCATCGTCTTGACTAAAGAGTGATAAGAAATCATAAAGTTTTGATCCTGGTTGGCCCTGACTAAAAAATTCAATCTTTATCCAAATTTGGAAAGTACATAATCCTTAATTGTCACTTGTTTGGGGCAACAACAACACTTGTTATTCTGAAAGTTATGTTGCTATGAGAAGAAAATTTATCAAGCTATTTTTGTAACCAGAGGAACAACAGATCAAAGAAAATTACCTTCTGCAATATATTGAAACATGTATGCGGTTCAAATTAGGCTGCATTGGAGTGAGAGAGCGCAAGACTTTCAACACATAACTAATCACATTAATGCCGCTTAATTTTATCTTTTTAAATTTTCGAACTACTCTCCCACTAGGAACAGCCCTATGATATGACCATAGAGCGAGATGTACTAAAACAGCAATAACACAATTACAAAAACTGGACACTGGTAACAGTTAATAGTACTGTACCGTAATATGTTTACTGTCTTCCTTCATATCTTCACTTAAAGTATTCAATTGCCCAAAAAATTAACTGCTGTTTTGCCATTGATCAGATATCAAATTTGAGTTTATTTGAACCTTCCACCTTTAAAGTTGCAAAACATACACAGAATTTACTATTTCCACAATCATACCAAAATTTTACGTATTAACACTAGAATTACTCATTTCCATTCCTTAATTGCCTAATGTCACTAAAAAGCTTCCAATTCCAAATGAGAATATTTCAGTTTACGTACAATGATGAGCCAGATGGGCTACAATGTAACATGTCCCTAACACAAGCAAATGACCTCCCCGCACCCAATAAAAAGCATACCAATAGATCCAGGGAAAACAACATCACATCAGGAAATGCGCAGTTATGGTGACATAAGATTCCGTGGCAGAATCTTGTTTCACTTGATAGAGCTGTCCTACTTGCTCCTGATGCTGCTACTTGGTTGGGGTGTTACTGTAGAGCGTAGGGATCACATTCTCCATGTCCTTAAGATGGGATGTCATGTCCAAGAAATTGACATAGCCCAAACACCCTGGTTCTTAACTACTGTAGATGGTCACTGATCCTTGGTGGTAAAAGCTACAATGAACCTTTGAATTGACTTGCCTTTTCCAAGGTATGTGGGAACTTTGACACACTGCTGTTGGAAGTATGTTTGGTTTTACGTCATATCTACCACCTAAAGACATTTAAAGGACTGATTGGACAACTGGAACAGCTTCATTACCAGACTAGTAACAGGCCTTTAAAGAAAAATACTAGTTAAACATCATGTGCTACTCCTCAGCTATATTTTTTATATCTACATTTCTGTTTCTTTTGAATGTCGGCTTTGGCGTTTTTATAAAGTAAAGGCAAGTGCTCCACTTGCCTTTGGTTCCTCTCTGAAATAGTATCCAGCAGTCTGCAGACAATGGACTCGCTTAGCCAGTGTTATGGTCAGGAAGGCCCTTGACTTGCGCTACCATTACGTACTAACCATTTTAACTTCTACAAAACACATTCTTGGGCAATAGAGGAATTCAAGGCAGGAATTCCTTTAGCCTTTTCTACAACAACAACTGAGAAAACAGTTCAGTTTTCCATTTAAGGTAGATGTAGCACTGTATACTGATATCCATTGTTATCCATTGTTTTTCTTAACATTAAACAGTCTATAGAGACTTGAAAAGTAATTGCAGAGGCATTGATAGCAGTGTAAAATGTAGATTAAGTGCAACTCATTTGTATTACAATATTTACCAATATTATGGTTTTCTTATATTGTTGAGCCCTAGTAAACATCGGATCATTTTTGTTTAAACTCTTTGAAAATTGATCTTGGAATGATTATTTCAAGTTTCAACCATCCCCAATTCCTACATGGTATGCCACATGTTTGACAATGTACAACTTTGGTGACAAGAGTGCCTGACAATGACTGTACCTACATCACATTAAGAGTTGTTCAACCTACTTGTAGTTATCTTATGACTTTGTTTTGATTTCATTGGGTGATTTCATTGTATGCTCAAGACCACAGAGTCTCACCCAGATCACCCAGATTTCATTGGGTGATTTCATTGGATGCTCAAGACCACAGAGTCTTGAGCATTCCATAGCCTAAAATCCATGGTTTTCAATGGCAGCAAACCTTCTGCTGTAAATGTTGCGGTGCACTTTGCAATTGGCTTCCTATTCTGAGTTAGTTGGAAGCTCTAACTTGCTTACTTACTCTATGCCGAGAGTGGTAGGTATGATAAAAGGTTGCAGTGTTTCCAGCAATTTTTCACAGCCGACATATTGTGCCTCTTGTCCAAGAAATTTTCTTTAAGGTGCAGAGGATACTGCCAGTACCCATGTGACTTTATGTGATCACCCTACATTGTGTGGGCCTGGCCTCACAATTGCATGCTTTCAGGTTCTGAATTTGTGTTGTCAAAATTAGGTTATCAATTACAGTAAACGTCTGCCTATTCGTGGTCAAGTATTCAAATTCACATTTTCACATTTTTCTAGAACATGGCTCCAAATTGTTCATGGAAACCTGCCTACGGGTGGGTTGTTTTGTAGAGCATATCTCAACTGTTCAAAACAAAATGCTGCCTGGAAAGCAACATTTTAGTGCAACTGAGGCGTTATTGGCTGGCATTTGCACAGCACCCAATCCAGAAGCATGATTTGTTTTTCTTGTCACTGATTTTCTGTACATCAAGAACAGTGATTAGGAACACCATATCAGCTTCTGTGGTATGCTAAGACTGCTTCCACTGTGTATGTTGATGTCTATCATGGTATATGTTCTGTTTGAACCATTAAAATAGGCAGTCATAAGAGTTTCTAGGGGGACCTCGAGAATTCTAGCTATATTTAGGTGTATTTTATCTGTGTTAATGTGACTTAGTCTTCTGCTTATCAAAGATCAGGATGTGGTAACAGGTCCAAGAGGGAAACCCAGACATCCCTCTTACTGGGGACACTCTTTAGCTCACTCTTGGGGATCCCAAGCTATTCTTAGGTCAGATGGAAAATATAGTGCTTCTAGGGAGTTCTGGGTCTTCCCAGGGGTCTCTTCCTACCTCCAAGGGTTTTCCGATCATTTGAGCTTTGATGACAAGTTCAAAATCCGTTTTATGTCACCATAAGACGCAATCTTATAATCTTAGCACTACCGCAGCATCTAATGTCCACAGTCATGCAGGGGTTATAGCCAATCAGTGGCAGGAAAAATTTATAGTAGCCCTGGATCGGCTGCTTTGTAAATGCCAGCCGGTAGAGTATCAAGTACCATTGCTTATAGAGATTTAAGCTTCCTAAACTGCATTTTCTTTTGAATATTTTAGCGGTACTCTACCAAAGGAAAATTTTCCACTAATAATTTGAACTTGCGCTCCATTAAAAAAATCCATGAATAGGTGAATCTACTAATACCAAACCGCGAATGGGTGTTTATCCACTGTAATTTAAATTTCTGTTAATTAAAAAAACTAATTTGTTTCTGTTTGTATGCTTGCAAATGCTAACGAGTTTACCTGAAATTCTAAAATGTATTTTATCTACCTGTTATTGTAATCTGAAAATTTTTCCTTTTTCTTTCAGGTCATGGCCATGGAGGTGTCTTGTCTGACAGGTGTTGATGAAGATGAAAAAGATGCTGATTCTGAAATTCAGACCCTTATGCTGCTGCAACCTGTGAAAATGGCGCAAGGTTCGGCCTCTTGCACCGATTCTTTTGACACGCCATCTTTGCATCAAAACAATGTCCTCGATGTTCTATCCAGTTCGGATATGTTGTCTCCAATCGGATTGGCAAATGGACCCTCTTTGCATCAGGCTACTCAAGCTCATGAACTTCACTGCATTACCTCCGAAAAAGACGAGGAAAAGAGCATCACCCAGCTAAAGACTGTGCAAGAAATAGACAGTCCTGGAATTTGGGGATTTGACACAGAATCAGCAGAGAATTCATTGGACGATTTCAGCAGTGCCAGTGACCTCAACTGGGACCCTCATAAAGAGTTTATGCAGTTTCTTTTGGAGAACCACAATGATTCCCCTGCAGAGGAGCCGAAAGAGGAAGTTGGTCTTGCCAACAGTCAAAGGAGAAGGAAGAGGAAGATGGACATGGTGGTAATGGTGGATCCTTCAGAAGATCTATACCCGGATCTAAGTCCCAAAACATCTGAGAAATCATCTGATCCTGAAGGCTACGTAGACTCCGGTCATGTTAGAGACATCACTAAACCACAGAAGCTGTCCACGCCACAGTCATCTACAGCAGATATAGTACCTAAGTACCCAAACGGAACAGTAAAGGTCATTAAGCAAATTCTGTACAAAACACCTGCAAGAAGTTCACATGGGAATAACATAAATGATAAACATTCAACACTAAAAGGGCGGCTGAAAGTGAATTCTCATTCACAGGGGAGGCCATTGCCGTTCCCTTGCTCAAAATGTAATCTGGTGTTCAAGAAGGAGCATCGCTTGTTTAATCATATGAAGTCTCACAATGACCCCCCCAGTTATCCAGCAAAGCCCTTTATATGCAGAGAATGTGGCAAATGTTTCAAACAAAGCAATTCACTAATTGACCACATGTCCACCCATAAGAAGAAAACAAGGTTCATGGAAGAAGAAAGAGATGCAATTGACAAGAAAAAAGAAGACGCAAAGTTATTCTGCCCTCAGTGTCCGTTCGGTACAAGCTGCCCAGACTCTTTTGTTCAGCACGCAAAAACTCATGAAAAAGACAAAAGACGGTTTAAATGTGACAAATGCAGTTACAGAACCGTGACTGACCACGATCTTAGGAGACATAGCGTCATGCACCACACGGTTATTAGAGTTAGAAAAAGAGTGCGGAGGGATGATAATGATATGTACCCTTGCGAAATTTGTTCCTATAAAGCTTTTGGCAAGCAAGTTTTTGTGAATCACTTAATCCTTCGTCATCAAATGTCTTTTGAGGAATACACAAGAGCACAGAAAGAGGAGACAAATGCACAACAGTCCAGTGAATGCAAGTCATCTGGGCGTAAAACTCAATTCGAAGATGCGGATGCAGAGTTTACGTCAAAAATATCAGTTGAAGACGTACCCGACGAGTCCGGTGGAATTTCTGACCTGTTCAAAAATAGCAAGTTTAAGCGAGATCCCAAGTCTCAGTTGACAGAATCAAAGCTTGACAAATCGATTAACGTTCTCTTGTCTCGTCAGAACCATAGAAAAACGGGCGACGAGCAAAGGGAGGAAAGCAATAACTCTAGCACAAATGATTATGATTCCAAAAAGGACAAAGACTGTTGTGACGAGTCACAAGAAATGACGTTGGTCAAGGTTGAAGAGTCTGCTGGACCACAACATAGTCCTAACTTTAACCTGGAGCACTCACCAGTCAAAAAGTCTCAGTCTAAACGAAAAATGTCCACCCCATATCGCAACACCTCCGACCAAGACTCATGTTTCATTTTACCAAAACCTTCGCCTAGTCCTAAGAAAGTTAGCTCAGAAGATGTGTCAGACCATGATGAAAAGGACATTTTCCCGGTCTCAGAGTCAGAATCCAATGGTAATCATTTTAGCGATGTGATCAAAAAAGAAAAGAAACACATAATATACACATATAGTAGGAGGATGTCCATGAGAGGTGCTCTACAGGCATCGAAAAAGCTGTTTGAGAAAATCAAGACTGAAGAACAGGAACAGAATGAGGTTGAAATCAAAGAAGAATGCATTGAAACCGAAGTATTTCAAGAAACATTCGAGGCCCACCAAATCCCATTGGGGGAATCCCCCTCAGACGATTTGTCAGAGGCAGAAATGGACACTAAGAAGTGTCCGTACTGCCCTGCTGTTTTTGAGTCAGGAATTGGACTGTCCAATCATGTGCGTGGACATCTTCACAGGGTTAGAGTGAGCTACGATTCACAGCATGGTGGGTCTCCACAGGAGGTGGGTTATCAGGACAAAAGACCACGAATCCGGCGGAAGAATTCAACATTACGGCGACTGAAAAAAGGTATTATTTGTGCATGTCTTTTTATTAAATAAAAAAATATGAAGTCAAACAGTTTGTTGTAACAATGTTAAACAAGTAAATGTGAAATAACCACACTTTGAGCAGCAGTAAGAGACATAAAGTAGTGAGAAGAGAGAAAGAAAATATTGAGCGAAAAGGCAAGGAAGGATGATTTCATTTCAAATTTAGTGGAATTTTGCAATAATTTTCTGTTAACAAGGTGTACTTTCATGTGAAAGCTAGTGATAAACTTGTATAAATTAAAAGAAAAAAGAGAATTCTTCTGTTTATTTCTTGACTTACCTCCCAACTGGTCAGTCTAGAATGTTGAGGTCTGAGAATAAATTAATCTTACGCTTTACTAAAACCTAGTTCTGTTGGGAGCAGCTAGCATGTCTACCAACAGAAAAAAGTGACGTGACATCATCATTTCCTGTAAAAAAAATAAAGTTTTTCTGGTTGCTTTATTCCTGCATTTGGATGTGCATTGAATGTCCTTGGTCACATATTTCTAAAGGTTTTATTGGCTGCAGTGGCCTTCATTTGAAAGCGTTCAGAAAGGAACGTGGGAGATGAAAGAGGTGAAAGACATGCAGCAAATGTCACCAGGCAGGGATTCGAACCTGTCCTCAACGCGGCCCACATTTGCTTCATGTGTGCTATGCTTCAACCCTGCGCCTCCACAGCATTCCTGGTCACCGTTTGTTTAGTTTTCTACGCAGGCCAAAGAGTTTGTACTAAATTATTTCATTAATTTCTTTCCAGCTTATGAAGTAACTGTAATAAAGGAATTCCACCATCTTGGATTGTCAACATAGATGGGTTATGCTATCTTTGATGAGCCATTATTAATGATTAGCAACAATATTCAAAGTTGTCTTGATGGTGCAGGTGGAAAAGTCAATGAATAATTCTACCATTAGTCAATACAAGACTGGATTCAACAGGGGTCTGAAGAAGATATTTTGTTTTTGTGGAATCATTAAGGCTTTCTCTAGCTAGCACAGCCATTTTTTCTCTCCATAAAGTTACCTAGAACCCACAGGTCATAGTCAAAGTCTTTGTTATAGTTTATCTGTATTAAATGCTAAATTTCTGTTCTTAGCACATGCTAGTAGTAATATCCAAGCCATAACATTAAGATAATGTTTTCACTTTTACCTTCTTTTCTCCCTACAGCACTACAGGAAGATTCAGATTCCGAAACTGTGAGGACCATTCACTCTTGTCCATTATGTGGGGACTCATTTGACAACAGAACTGGACAGTCCAACCACATACGAGGTCATCTGAAAAAGCTCGGAAGGAACTTTTCTACAAAGACCAAATCCCCGTTAATTTTACTCCGTGAGCTGATGCGCGACAAGAAGGAGTGCCAGCGGGCCTTTCAGATTCTGGGAAAAAGACGAAACCATTTCCAGTACGGTGCTTTGCCAAAGCTGCCCATCGTCAATCGCTTTGCCTCTTCTCAGATGGGATTCCCAAAAAGTCACTCGGTTCCAAACCATTGCACTGATGCCAAACCACTGATCCCCTTTTCTTTAGCGGAGGGCAAATCTGAAAGTGGGCAACTAGAAAAGCTGGATGTTAAGACGTCCCTCTCAGGCACGACCGCCCTGATTGGGATTCTGAAAAAGAGGAAGTGTCAGGAAGATGCAAGACAAAAGGGATCCTCTCAGATTTCAAGAAACGGTTTACCAGTTTTGTCGAATGCTGAGGACAGTTCAGGATCAAAAGTTGTATCTTCACTGCCAAACTCAGTACCTGGTGGTAAGTAACTCAAACAGAAGTAAATGGGTTAGAGGGAAAATGAATTTATTATTATTCAAAATGTATTGTAGAAGAAAAGATTTGTTGGCGATATTACCACCATTGATTATTTTTGTTGAAGTAAGGCGTCATCAACGTATAGGAGCAGTTTCCTGAGCTCTGATCATCAGAATGGGATCAAAACATCTTTATGTTCCAATCGAAGTGTATTTATTTAAAAAGGACATGCATATTGATAGATATTGGTAACGTGATGTAAATATGCTGACTTTAGCAAGATCGCTAATTTTTATCTGCCCTCCATTAGCAGATAACCCAAGTAAATGGGTTAAAGAGAGTAAAATATCCCATGTTTAATAATTAGCATCATGCAGTTAATATGTTAATTCAGTTCAAATCTGTATCCATGTTATTCACAAAGCACATTTAAAAGAATGTTTAGCCAAAGCGCTATTACAATACCAAAATAGATCAAAGACACAAATAAAAGAAAACAATGAAAGCTAAATCAAATGTACCACCGTCTGTAGTAAAATAGAAATGGAAACAAATCATGTCACTCTTCAAAAACCACTGAAATTAGTGTTTTTAAGAGAGACTTGAAAACATCAAGAGAAGAAGCCTGTTTAATATGTAATGGCAGCTTGTTTTTGTAGTTTTGGAGCTTCACGCTAGTTTTAGCCACCAGAAGCTGATCTTAGGGCCTGTGGTGAAACATAAGGCTGAAGCAGGTCAGAGAGGCACAGAGGAGCTCTGATCACCACGTATGTTAAAATGTCATGTTCACAAAGGGGGAAAATCAGATCAATATGTCCTTATATGGAATCATCTAAATAGAAAATGGCACAAAGATTTCATAAAAAAACAAAAATTCTTAACATTTGAAACAACAGAAAACAAATTTACTAGCATGATTTCTTTATTAGTCTAACCCGCTTTAGCTGGGGGAAGGGAGAGGTTATATTACACCACCTGGAAGTCGTAAAAGGATCTTTTTTTTCTTTTTTTTTTAAACCTGAAAACAGAATATAAAATAACTTTTACATTCAGTTGTAACGTTACAATTCGCCCCAAACAAATCAAGAATGCCCAGAATTATTCCAGATATTTCGAGCTCAATTGTTTATTGTTTATTCAAGTCTTAAACAACATAGAAAGTTAGAGGCAGAAATTTGAAAAATGTAAAAACAAATTCAATCAAGTTCAAACACTATACCCTCTGTGTTCTACCAGAAATACAGACGACTCTACCGCAGGTCATTTCATTTAATCAGACCAGCAGTGGGAAAATGTTCAGCTTATGTAACAACTGCATCAAATGCTTGGAGGACTGCAAGGACACAGACCAGGTTCTCCACTGACCAGAGGAGTCAGTCTTCAGAGCTGTTACTGTTGCTGACAGACAAAGAAAAAAAAACATACATTGAAATGGTCAATTTTAGTGCGGTGGATTTCAAATTAAAAGCACTGTTAAATAGCAGATGGCTTTTTTCCAGTGATTCTCATCCATCACTGCCCACTGAAGTGTAAAACACACTCCACCCTTTATTCAGCCAAACCGGTGCTTGTTAGCGGCTGTGCTGGTTGCTGAGGGACCGGGGGAAGAAGTTTGAATTTTTTATTTTTTTCTAGGCTTTCAGTCTGATCTCGGCTCGACTCTATGAGGCTGTCAAAGGAAAACCACTACATTAAATTTACCAGAGATGGTAAAGAATAAACAAAAGTAAAAAAGGATTTGGAGAATTTAGACGTGTTTGCCAAGTTTTCCTGAACAAATTATCCTGAAGCCAGGCACTTCTTTTTCAATAAACATGCACTGTTCTACAGGCAACCGCCCAGTCAAAGGCAGTAACACTTTAACTGTCCTTAAAGTGTTTGTATGAACTGCTATTAATATTTTTGAATTGAGAGGGATTGAAGCTGAGGTGTGTAACTTTTATTAAAAAAAATTGTACATATTTGTTAAAGCTATCAGTATTTTGTGACGACATGAGACAGATAAACTGTGAAAAAAAAACTAGCACCTCCTCCAACAACCAATCAGAGAGAGGAGGAGGGGCTTACCACTCCCAATCAACTTCATGTACTCGCTTCTGAATGTGTATAAATGGCAGAGAAACAACTCACTGTTCCAGGAAAATCGTTTCTTGGACCAGTGACTAGTGGCCATGATAATTAGTCTTAGCATTATGGCAGGTTGTGGTTTGATGAACTAGCTGTATTGTAGCAGAGAGCAAGGCATAGTGTGTGAGCTGTGCTTACACAAACATGATTGACAGTGCTAAGACCCTCCTCCTGGCTGTGATTCGTTGTGTCTGACCAAGCGAAGTATTTATGAAGTTAACACATGGAGAAGGCAGAGGAGCTGGATTTTTTTTTTTTTTACATAATATTTGTCTTACACTATCCTGTCACACAAAATAGTGACAAATTTAGCAAATATTAAAAAAATAAAAGTTACGGGCCACAGCTTTAAGTGTCAGACATTCACTTGTGACTTGATTCCCTTTGACTATACCAGATACTCATTGCTCATAACAATTTCAATTCCCTCCCTACAGTGGCCATGGAGAACCAACAAATGGACTATAATTTCACTTTTAAATCATAAAGTGTTGTAAAGTGTTAAATACTGATGATTTTATCTTTTCTTTCTTAAACCAATTAATTGAACTTATTTTCTACTACACTACAGTATGGCATCATCAGCATAAAGTAGTAGAATAAGATGGAAACCTCCACAAACCATGTTTTACAATGTTCAACAATGTTTTGCTTGTCATCTGTGTCTTTTTACAGAAAAGGGTGAATTCAATAGGAAAGTGTGCATCCACTGCAATGCAACTTTCCACAGTGGAGTTAGCCTGTCCAATCACCTTCGGGCTTTTGCAAAAAGACAACAGATTGCCTTACTGGAAGGGACCAGTAAGTTCAGTTTTAAACATGACTTCATTTACATTTCTAACTAACTTACTGTGTGCTCACCTCACACAATACGTTACCTTTGCACATTTTGAATGTATCTGTATTTGATCCATACTGCTTCACCCCAACATTATTTAAAGATAGCATACACCACAAACTCAGCAATATCACTTTTTAAATACTTTAGCTGTTTTGTTGTTTTGTTTTGTTTTTAGAAAACAGCAGTGGAGGATCCTAAAACGCTAATTGTAAACATTAGTTCCGCTAATGCTAAAGTGTAATACCATTGTGGCATTTAGCTGAACCTTATATTAAAGCACTAACCTCAATTCAAGGTATATCTTCCTTTGAAAGACTAGGACCCTTGAATATGTTAAACTCTTTTCAACTGAAAGTTTACAAAACAGCCAAGCAACTTTGCACTTTCAAATGTATTTGTTTAACTTAGAAAAACCTCAGCCGCTAAAGTTAGCAGAAGCACTAAACAAAAAAAATGAGCGGAACTGGAAAACAGAGTTCACTTTTAATCCAGTAGGAGAGAGCTCCACTGTTCAGACGTTTTTTACCTTCATTTTTCAATCTGACATGACACAGCCATGTTTTATAGATGAAATTGCCCCAGAGACATACAGTTTTAAAGGTTCTGTGAAGAATGTCTTCTTGAAGTCAGAACCAGGATGTTACAAAACTCTAAAGTAAAAGAGAACCAGTCTAGCCAGACTAGAAGTGGTGTGACAACAACTGAGGCAACTTTAGTTGACTTGACATGAAGCCCAGCAGCAGTGTTATGAACAACCTGTGAGTAGCCACCCAAAGATTGGGCATGACTGTCTAACTTTAAACAAAGTTTAAGTAAATGTTCTTATTAGAAGATTTAAATGGCGTCACATTTCTGCCAAAATCCCAGAGGAGCAGATTAAGCAATCACAATAGTGCATACGTCACCTTCTTAAAGTAATACAATTTTTTGCTAAAAGTGGGGTGAGGGGGGGTTTGCCTATAACATCTTTTAGAAAGAAAAAGGTGATTTTTTTTTTTGTGGACAAAATCACTTGCAAAAAATATAAATAAAAATGTCTGAGGTCATTGTAGGAAGGTGACACTATATTCATTTTCCTCAAACAAGGAAGCAGGAGCTCAGATCCAGACAGAGATGTGTGAACAAACAATGTGTGAAATGTGTGTATCAAAGCTCCACCATCGACTGATTATTATAGTGTTCATTCATAGCAAGGCTGTGCTGTAATCTGACCCATCACTCTGTGGGTTTAACTGGAATTCTCGTCTTGCAGCAATTCAGTGTAAAGCGGTCAGGACGCGTTCAAGGCCCGGTTTAAAGAAGAAGACACTGCCCTTAGCCCAGAGTCCAGAGGAGATGTACAGGCTCACCTGCAGGCAAGTTTATTCTGCCTTTCAAAAGCTCTGCTGTATGACGGCATATTGGGGCCATTGTTGATGGAAAAGGGAAAAAAATAACTCTGTAAATTATTTCTGAGTTCTAAAAAGTCAAAAATTTGCGAGATGAAACTGAAATTCTGAGATTAAGATCAGAAATTTTCGTTTTCCGTTTCAAAAGTTGAATATTTTGGACTTTGAACACTCAGAAAGATTTTATGTGAAAATTCTGAGATTGAGCTCAACATTTCTGAGTTGTCTAGCAGATATTAAGCTCAGGAATATACTTAATTTTTTCTAGAGAATTTCTGAACTCTCAATATTTCCTTATTTTCTTGAAAAATTCTGGTATCTCAAAAGTTCCCAAGTTTTTTGTAGCAAACTTTTGGAGCTCAGAATTTTTTTTTAATTAAGAAAATTTCTTCAATCTTATGATTTGAGTTTTTCTAGCAAATATTTTAACTTTTAAAGCTCAGAAATATTATTTCAGAGATCTCAGTGCTCTTGTTTTTTAAAGCAATTTTTTTTTAACTTTCAGAGCTCAGAAATCCCCTTTTTTCTAGGAAATTTCTGAGATTAGTCTAAATATTTCAGATGTTTGCTCTAATACATTTTTGACTCTTGGAACTTAGAAGTTAACTCTTTTTAGGTGATTTCTAAGATCTTAAAATTTCCTTGTTTTCCATATTTTCAACTTTCGAAGCTCTTTTTCTAGAACAGATTTTTATAGCATCATTTTTCAGTTCAGAAATATCTGGGGTTTTTGTAGAACAATTCTGAGATCTTGTGATTTGAGTTTTTCCAGCAAATGTTCAAATTTTAGAAATCTACTTCTCTTTTGTTTGCTGTCTACAATGACCTCAACTTAACGTCCATGCTCTTGGACGTTAAGCTGTTTTATTGGGGTAGAGGAATTCATCGACTGCCTTATGTTCCTCTCCAAAGGTTCTGTGACCTCGTCTTCCAGGGTCCGCTGTCAGTCCAGGAGGACTGGATCAAACATTTACAGAGACACATTATGAACACTGGTGTCCCACGCACTGGGCTCGGCATGGCTGAGGTCACCTCGCTGTCCACAAACCCCCCCACCCTGAAGACGGACGAAGACGGCTGTTCACCAGTCGCCAACGTTCCCTCATGAGGCCAAAGGGGACCTTTTTCTAGATTTCACTAGATTGTATGTACGTGTACATTGGATGTTTGTTCACTTACTTTTGTTTTTAAAGTCAATGAAATAATGGCCAAAAGGACAACGCAGCCCCAATGTTTTAGACATTGCGCCTGTTTGAACACTTTGGACGGATGAGAAAATATTATTTTGGAATATGGTTACCTTCGTCTCTTTTTACATGGTCCATTTATGAGGAATTAAATTCCAAATGGATAAGACTCCTATTATTTTATGCAGTAATGTAGTGTTGGATCCATTTCTAAAGAAGACAACTTATACCTCAGACTTTTCATGGTTTTAGTCCGTTTTAGTCCAGATCTGGGAGCCGTCGTTGGTCCTCTTAGAAAACACCTTTTTCTTTTTCGCGTCGCAACACGACCCAGTCAACACATGACCCAGTCAACACTCTCATCAGGCCAGAGTTTAGAGCGATGACACTTTTTTTTTACTTCAAGTGCAAATAAAAGAGAAAAAAAAGTCTGCAACCTTTTATAATATGAATAGTGTTTTATAAAATTTCAGTAACTGCATTGTTTTTAACTAAATACAGTAAAATCTGAAGGTAGCTGAGAAAAAAAACGGCCTAATGCGCACAAACCACGCAGTTCATGCCCTTCATTCATGTTACCTATATTTAATGTTTCAATATACTGTTTTGAAATAATTTAATTTGAAATGTACTATATCACAGATACAATGCGTAAATATTTGTGTTGTTCTAAATAATGATAATAAAAAAAAAACAGGAAAACTAACTGATGACTTTTTCTAATCATTTATGTTATGAATAAATAAAGAAAATGTAGAAAAATGACAGTATTTTATTGAGTTTATGACATGTGGAAGTGATATTGATGGTTTGACATTCTGTCGAGTTGAGTGTCCTTCAGCTGAGGAGATCCTTAGCCATGGAGTGTCTCATTCAAACGGGGAGGCTCCCTGAAACAACACCAACAGTTCAGTTTTTAGATTTGGTACAGCACTGATGACATGAACATCATTATGTGTCTGTGATCCATACAGGACCCTTCAAACAAGCTGCCGAGTTTCATCACAGCTGAATAAACTGAAACATATTTCCGACATATTCTTTTATCCCGTAAAACATTTATGTTCTCACACTTTGCAATGTTGAGGCTAAGGGGATCTACTGTATATTATTAAAGACTTAATTTATAAGTTTATTATTTTTACTCCAGGGTAAAAGAGAAAAAAATAAATTACAATCTAAAAACTACATTCTTCAGATGGTGTGTGCATGTCTGCTAGGTTTTTATATTCTTTTGGGGACCTGTTTCTGTCTACAATGTGGGGTTGTGGGGACCAGAGCTCCTTATGGGGACATTTTCTTGGTCCCCATGAGGGAAAATGCCATCTTTGGATTAGGGGTTTGGTATGTGATGTTACGGTTCGGGTTAGGCTGTAGAAAATGAATGTAAATCAATGTAAAGTCCCCACAAGACATGAAAACACAACTGTGTGTGTATCATGGGGATGGCTGCTCTGAGGCAGAAGCCTGGAAACTTCAGCTCTGAGGAGGAGCTGCACCTTGAAGG
The DNA here is from genome assembly GCA_903067075.1 of Micropoecilia bifurca. Lineage (NCBI taxonomy): Eukaryota > Metazoa > Chordata > Actinopteri > Cyprinodontiformes > Poeciliidae > Micropoecilia > Micropoecilia bifurca. The sequence continues at coordinate 25,075 of CAEGAF010039249.1, read as the reverse complement.
TGGAGCCATGTCTGCCTGGGCTGAATGAATGGTTGCCATGGAGATTAAAAGATTTCTCAAACATGTATGAAAGAATCAAGGGAACACTCTAGGTATATTTTTTTTGATGAGGGAATAATAATGTGACATAAGGTAAAACTCAAAAGTCAAATTTACATATATTTTATAAATATTTTCAATTCTGCCCTCTAATAAGCTGAGCTGGTCTAAATACCTTCAGGAAGAGTTCAAACTGCGGCTGCAGCTTCTTCAGCATGGCTTCTGCTTTGCTGAGGCAGGAAAGTCTCTGCTGAACTTCAAACCCCTGATGGGAAACTGAATAATCAGCCAGTGGAAAACCTTGGAGACGTTGAAACCTGATGGTGTTGCTGCATGTGTTGGCTGGTCAGTCAGCAGCCTCACCTTGGTGTTGGTCAGGTGTTCCAGTGAGGAGACGTGGGCCTGCACTTCGGCTGCAGATGTGGACACGTGAACCTTGCAGGCCGCACAGTGAAGCATTTCCACCTTCGTCATGTGGTGGTTCTCCTGCAGACCTGGGGACGCCGACAACCACAACCAGCTGGAGTCAGAGCGGGGCGGCCAGGTCTCACTCCAGACAGCAGCATCATGTTTACCTGGAAATGCTTCTTCCTTTACTGCTCGGCTACAGTGCTGGCTTTTGTACACCATGATTTCCTATTGGGAGAAAGATAACTCCTACTAATCAGATTTTATTTTTATTTAAGACAGATATTTTGAAACTAGCTATTTAACATGAGGTTACATGTATTTGGGCTGGATGTTTTCTCACCTGTAAAAATGCTATTGCCATATCGTCGTAGCTGCTGCTGCGCTGGATGTGCTCCAGAGTGTCCCAGTGGGTTTGGCTGTCCAGATGTTCCTCCAGCTCCTGAGCGTTGGACAGCTCTACGTCACAGAGGTCACAGGTGATGGGACACCTGGGACACACATGTTAAACACAGTTCCTCACAGAAATTCAGGTAAAAATCAGCACATATTGGCACTTATGCATAATTGTAAGCTTATTGAAAATCTTCCGCAAAAGATAAATAAAACAAAACAGTCAGACCCATTGAGGTTTAACTCTCCCATGGTCTTAAGGTCCACTGGACCCAGCCACGTTTTGTGCGGAGGTTCAGAGAACGAGGTTTGTTCTGTGTGTGGTTTCGGGAACCGACGGTCTAAAACCTCCTGCCTCACCCTGATTCTAATCCCACTTGCAGGTAGCAGTACGTCTCACTTCTACTCCATCTTACTTAATGTCAAGGTATAGTCTGTGATTAATATGTAAAGTAACACAAATTAAGCTATTTAAAGGGGCAGTATTATGTATTTTCTAGGCATATATTGCCATTTTATAGTGCAATGAATTTAGTTAACTTCAGTTGTTAAGAGAAAAAAGTTGCATATATTAACAAAATTTCACTTTATTTAATAACTTGAAATTGGGCTTGTCTCTTTAAAAACTCCTGCTCTTTCTGAAGCTCTGCCTTCAGGTCATCACAACATGACTCCTCTATTAATCCTTCAACAGCGTTTTTTACCAGTGTTACAGCAGGTGCCCAGCAGGTGTTTGCTAATGGCTGCTGGCTAGTCTGAAGGAGCCAAGTGTGGGCATCATGGGGAAGGGCATGAAGCTTTGAAACTGCAGCTCAGAGAGGAGCTGTGACTTGAAGGCGGAGCTAGGTCCACCCAAGCATTTTGCACAGCTGAATGGTTGCCATGGAGATTAAGAGATTTCTCACACAGTTATGAAAAGTTTGTTTTTGATTAAGAATTAAACATAATATGATGTAAAACTCAAAAAAGTTCATTTTACACTATACTGTCCCTTTAAAGAATAAAATTCTATTATTTTTTCTCATCTTTTTTCTTTGTAGTTTTTGGAATGAGGGGGAAAACAACCTTTGGATGAAGCCAGACTGATACAACCACAGTGATAAGTTTGTATCACTTTCCTGTTTTCTTGTTCTCATTTAATACACAGTTAACAGCAGGGAAGTAAAAATGCTCTGATAAGCCACATTCCTGCAGGGAACTGGAGAATCCAATGTGGGAAAAGTCAGAGACAAAAAAAGAGAATGAACTCCATGAAGGTAACACTTAAAGCCAGAGGGATGAATGTGCAAACAGTAATGTGTTGGAGGGTTATTTCCTCTTTACCTGTCAATCAAGTTTGCTGGCAGATGAAGGCTCCAGCAATCAAATCACCATCTATTCTTTCTAGTTTTTCAAAATAGGTTTGTTCCTGGAGTAAAATAAAAACTCATGACTAAACAACATAAAACCTCTTGTATTGTGGAAGAAAATGTAGCAACAGATCCATGCAAACTCTACAAAGCACTGAAACCTTTAAATAAAATCCACAGCACGTTCAGAATGATCTGATTAGGGACTATAACTCATCTGAATGCAACCTAATCTCAGCACTTTTCCTCAGCCAGCTGCTCTGTTTCTGGTCAGAAGAGACCAAACTAGAACCTTTTGGTCCACATAGAAACAGGCTGTGTGGCAGAATGCTGAGGGAGGGTTTATAGACAGATCCAGGATGAAGGGCTGGTGGTCTGTCTTTGAGCAGAACAATAATTTCCATCACCACCTCCAAGTGTTTATATGGCCTAGTTAAAGTCCAGAACTAAAATCAATTGGGAATCCAAGATGTTTTCCAACTCTATGACTGAGCCTGAGCTATTTCACAAAGACCAACGAGGAAAATTTCAAATCTATCGATGTGCAAAACTGACCTGCAACTGGAGCAAACGAACAGAAGGCTTAATTTGTGAAAAGAAAAAAATCTAAACCATTAAGTTACTTCAACTCCAGTACAACAGGCCAGGGATGCACATCAGAAATCTAAATTTTTAGATCTATTTTTTTGTCTTTAGATTGAAAACACTTTAAAAAGAACACAAATTTCCACTAATAACATATGCATCTTTTCTTTTTTACAAAGTTTCACATTTTTCTTTACTTCCCCAACATAAAAATAGAAATAAGACAGCAACTCTTTAAAAATTACAACAAAATTCTTATAGTTCTTATAAATATATTTACCATTTTTTTCCAACAGATCCTGGTTAAAGGCAAAACTTTGTAGGTCAAACACATGATATCCCAATCAGATGAATGGAGGTTTGTGGTAGTTTTTTTTTTTTTTTTTAAATTTTGTGTTTTGGGTAGTTTTAGAGCAAACAGCTTCAATGCGCTTACTTATTCAGTTTAGCATTTTCCTCTTTAGTCCTCATGAGCTTCGGAGGTGGTGCTTCCTGGTCCAGTCCTGTTCAGACACATCACACACAAACACAAAAAGTCATTACAAGCAATAACCTTTTTTTCATTAAGGATGCAATTAATTATTTTAGCAGTTATTCAATTATTGTGAGAATCAGGTAAAAAGATTAACATATTCTGATGTTTTTCATCAAACAATGCAAACAATTTATTCCCTTTTATGAAAAGGAAAATCAAAACATTTATGTCTAAAATGCAACAGCAGCATTTTTTTAGTGAACTATTACTCATTTGTAATAAAAACTGCATCTGCAGCCAAATAAATCCTTCAAACATCAACATGGTATTTCTGCACAGTGTAGTGATTCATTTTGGATCAACAGATAATTGGATATCAATAGGTGCTTAATGAGAGATGTTTTCTTTTACAGAATGAACTGTGATAGGCTGAAACTCCAGCACCTGTAGCATGAGATTTTTTTTAATCTTAAATGCAAAATGTAAACATTTTTCTACTAATCATATCAGCTTTATTTTTCATATAATTCTTTTTGGACTCATGTGCGTTTCACCTCTTTCTACATGTCCCAGCTGTTGATGGTCTCGCTTTAACCGAGATGGAGACACCCTGAGGGAGGCGGTCATCTACAGAGAGAGAAAAGACCAATGCGCCATTACAGCATGAAACACGCACTCTTTAAGATAAGAATAAATGTTTACATTTAAAAAAGATCCCGGAAAAAAAAACACGCTCTGTGAAACTTTTAGAAAACGTTAAGCGCTACCTCTCTTGGATAATCAGGAAGAGGTTTCCTCTCCCCTCCGTTGGTCCTCAGTCCCCTGAAGGACTCAGGGACAGCCTGGGAGGAGGAGCCGTGACTCAGTCTGTCAGGACTGTGGATTCTTGCCTCCAAGTGTCCAGTTGGGAATTCATAACCCGGACGGTCCAGTAGTTTACTGTCTGGGCTGTAAGCCCGGCTTTTAGCCAGAACATGCCCTGGACTCAGATCTCGGCTGTCTGTGGGTCTGGCTGTCTGTGGAACAGTCCGTCTTTCAAGTGGACGGTTCGCTGTGGTTGACGACTCCCAGCGCCTGGCGTCTCGATCTGGAGACGGACGCTTGCATCTCTGGCTGCTGTCCTGAACAGGAAGGGGCAGCTGTGGCATCTCAGGCTCAGAATCTGACGACAGAGGGTTGTTGGGGTCATAAAGCTCAGTCCTACGAGTGACAGGAGGAGAAATTTTAACCACCAGGTGAATGGAAAAGGCTTCAGCAACAGAAACAAAATGGATGCTCTGATGCAACGGTTGAGGCACAGAAGACTCGCCTTGGAAAAACATTCATCACAATTTGAACGAGTACTTTTCTCCTCACCTCGTTTCAGAACTTGGACTTTGGTCCTCAGGTTTCTCGTTCTGTTTATCGATCGGCTGGAAGGAGGATTTCCATTTGTCAACAGAAGCATCTGCTGCAAAATGCAAAACAAGCCTCAAAAAAATCAAATCTATAAAAACTGTCATGTGTCACTTCTTTAGAATTTCTAGTCCTGCTGTAAAGCTAACAATGACATCAAGACTGATTTTCATGCTGTGAATTACTGTCTTCAAAAATATATGAACACTTTCGCATTAAAAAGAAATTAAATGAGTAAGTTGACATTTCACTTTTTTATAAAAATCATAAGAGGTGTTGCCTTATGGGAATGTTTTTATTTTCTCCTTTATGTCTCATTGTTATCCCACAACCTTATATTTTGAATAGTCTGGGCTGGGTGTCCTAAATCTTTTAAATGTTAAAATTTGTATGCATTTGAATTTACTTAAAAATAATAATTTCTCAAACATAAGAGACAACGGCCATGATAATGTTTATTTAAGTTTAACCCAACCCTAATGACCGGAAAGAGCCTGAATGTACCCAGCATTACCTTCGACCTGTTGGGGTTGGGTCTTGGAGGCCATGTCCGGTGTTCCTGAAATTCGCTTCATAGCTTCTATAAAATGCTGAGGGACTCTGGAAAAGGACAGTAAATACATAAGACTGAGCCTCAGGGTGAAGGCAGAATTAACCCAACAGTAAGCTAAGCTAGCGGGGCTAGTTTTGATTTAGCTGTACAGCAAAACAAAAGAACAAAAATGGTTAAGGAGAAACGTTTATTCTGAGCTTTACAACAAACAACCAGCACTGATATCAAGTAAAAAAAATTCTGGGGGCCGGAGGGAAAAGGCCAGTGTTTACAGGAAAAGAAAGATCGCAGCCATTAGCACGTTAGCTAAACAAATCCCACAAGACTCAACAGAGCTAATAGTTTGCAAACCTTGGAGCTGGAGCCGGTTTGAACCCCAACGCTGGTGGTGAAAACCTAACGGGTTCAAACGGATTTTTCTGCATGCGTCTCATTATTTCTGTAAAATGAAATTGTCGGTGTGTTATGTCAGAAAAGGCTGCCTATGAAACGTCTCGCTCGCTAACAAACTGCTGTTTTACCGCATAGTCGCCGACAGGTGGCTGCAAAACCCAAGCTTGAATCTGCGCGGTGCAAATCATAACCAGACAATCTGTGCCGGTGGTTGTGGAGCGACAGACTGAACACCTGGAGACATTTTAACAAAACCAACCACAGGAAGAATAGAATAGAATAGAATAGAATAGAATAGAATAGAATAGAATAGAATTGAATTGAATTGAATTGAATTGAATAGAATAATAAGGCACAACAAACTGGTAAAAAAAATATGTAAGAAAGATGTAGCCGTTTACAGTTCTAAAAGGGAATAGGTTAGTGATAGTGGTGTTGGGGGAGACAGCAGTCAAAAGAGCCAAACGGTACTTTGAATCTGACAAATGAGACTCATCAGGACATACATTTATTGACTGTATATAAAGAATGTGGTTTCTCTTAAACTTGTCCTTTATCAAATATATTAGTAGGGATGTGTATTTAGGTCATTAAATGGATGAGAGTAAGTAACAAACTATTGCCATAATTCATTATTCCACCCTGAAAAGGAAGGGTATAATAAATGATGTATTTGAACCTTAAGTTAATATACTAATGAGGATTCTGAATAGCTTTGTGAACAGTTAATTACTTTAATCTGGAAATGTGTACTAAATCTTAACCGGTTTGATTTAGATATTCATTCATATTTGATTCCAACCTGAGGTCTTTCAAGGACAGGTAAACAGTGGCTTCTTTCTCAGAAAGGTCATCTGAAATGTCTGCGTAGGCCACATCGATGCTACTGTTCCACTTTAGCAGGACTCATGAGATCCCAACACTGCTGATCCCTTCACTCCAGTAAAATCCTAACCAGGTTTAGAAGCATCTAGTCTGTTGGGACTCATCCTGACATTGTAAGAAAATATGGATGAGTGAATTTGTTGGTAAAGGTTGGAGAAAAACAATGTGATAAACCTGAGGCCAAGAAAATTAAGTTGTTTTGCCATATCACTTAACTTCTGAATATTTCATAGTGGGGGATTTTTCTCACTAGGTGCTGAGGCCACTATAACATTTTTCACGGTTTCTAAGCAACACTGAAACCACAGTCCTGAGTGGCCCTGATGTCTACAGATTAGACAGGAAATGCAGAGGGCCTTCTAAGAAAACTCCTGAAGGAGAAATAAGGAAAACTGACACCGTCTTGTGACACAAATATGAAATGCTGTAATAACTCTAAGTCAGTTGTGGATAATTAAAATTGCAAGGTCAAGATGCAGATATGACCACCTGGCTTCACGAGTGAGAGGAAACTCAAAACTGCATTACACAACTTAATTTTTTTTTTCACTTTTGTTTAAAACTGTCAATATTGTGAGAAAAATCTGAAAAAGGTGTTCTGCCAACTCTTGTCTTCAGAAATAGACCTGTCACAACCAATCAGTCAGGAGGAAGGTCTTAGCGCTGTCAATCACTCTCCTACACTATTCACACCCTCCCCCTTTTCTCTTTGCTAAGGTAAAACTAGCTTTCCACACCAGAACCTGCCACAAATGCTCAGGCTACTTAGCGTAGCCACCGATGACGACAGATGTTTCATCGGTGGCTACGATGAAACATCTGTCGTTTCATCGACAGATGTCATGCAGTTGCCCAGCATGACACAGATGCTGGGCAACTGTGTCATTTCTCCACCATTAGCAGACATAGTTACAGTTTAGAGAAATGTGTAAAAAACTTTTTACAAAATTAAATAAAAAGCTTTTACATCAATAGATGAATGAATTTAAACCACAGCAACACAAGAGGTTTAGGGGCCAAAATAGTTTGCATGCATATTTCAGTAAAGAGCAAATGTTCTATTCTGTCCACAACCCAATGTTGGGTACAACTCAAATGAGGAAGAGCAATAATGTTCAGACGATGATGTAGATTTTCTTTTTATTGCCAAATAAAACTGCAGCATGAGATGACTAACATGATAAATGAGCTCTGAAGAACACTTAAAGGGTTACAGAGAGGTACACTTAAAGAATGAAGGCAGACATCAGTGACTGAGCTAATGATCATTCTCCATCACAGGCTAAAATATTTAAACACGATTTAAAAAGTTAGAGCCAACACGTTTCCCTTTTATCAGCTCTCTGTCTACACACGCGTCATCAGTAAGCAACATTCATATTTTTTTTTTTACATCATAAAGCTTTTAGGTACAAACCAGAGGCCTTAGTGTACAATCTCTACAACAGTGAGGTAAAGGTATTTTTCTGGTGCTGAGTTTTACAACTCTAAGGTCATTCAGTCTGCTACAGAAATACACATGAAGAAAATGAGAAACCAGTTAAAAACTGCCAAAATAGGAGGGCTGAGATTTTTTATTGTATTTTTTTCTTTTACTTCTAGAAGAGATTTTTAAATAAAAATGCTCTGCCAAAGCAGACAGACAAGAAAACATTCCACTTCATTTTTGGTCTTTTGCTGTGGAGAAACAAATATAGCAGCAGTTAAGGCAAAAAACAAAAGATTATTCCACATGGTTACAATTATACCTGAGTATCTACAAAGACTATTAAAACAAATCTACATTTAATCACTGGAGCAAATGGTTTTGGTTAAAAGAGAATAAAGTTACATTTGTGGTTTTTTCCAATGACTTAAAGCTGTGAACAAAAAAATGAGTACCTTGCAAAACATTTTTCACCTTTTGAAGTGCTTTACATTCTGTCACGTTATTCCCACCAGATTCAGTGTATTCCATTAGGATTGTATGTGATGGACCAACACATAGTGCATTAAAATGAAACATGATAGAAAAATGTTTGAGATTTTTTTTCCATCATCAAAATAATTAACTTCTAGGACTAAATTCTAGCCGTTGGAAACCATGAAAAAGAGGGATGCACAGATATGAAAATTTGGACTTAGATTGATGTAGAAATCATCTTGTCATTATGTCTGATAACCGATACTTACCCAATATATTTCCCTGCCCTTTTGTCATGACCAAACATCACATGGCCCTCAAGAAACGCACACACAAACGATAACAAGGACAAACATCAGTTATTAATATCGGCCCAGCTAATGCCAATATATGGTGCATCCCTAATAAAAAGCTAACACTTGATATCCATTCATGGAGAGAAATGGTTTTACTTTCATCATTTGTTCTACTCTTGGTTCCATGGAGCTTTAATAGATACAAGTAACAAATAAAATAGAAGTAGTAGTTCTGATCACTGTTCAGTAGTAAAATCACTAGCTGGTGTACTGAAGCAACCTGATGGGACAAGTTTTAATTTTAGGTGCATTATTTACATTTGTACGGTTCCAGCTGTATGCAGAGAAAACATTAGCACTATTAAATCTACTCTAATTAAAGATAGCCACTTAAACCTATAAAATTTTAACATCCATAGCTCATCTTCCTAAACTATAGTACATGCATGATGATGCAAAACAGTGCATGATTTTCACAATCTTTCGTTAAAAATCTCAAACGGATGGCATGCGTTTATATTCAGCTCCCTTTACTTTGATACCCCTAAATAATGTCTAATGCAACCACCTGCTTTCTGATGCCAACTAATTACCAACAATGTCTACCTGTAATTTTACCCAAGATGTTGCAGGTGTTCTGTGAAGACCTCCGAGGTTTATTAGCAAATAAAGAGTATCCTGGAGACCAAGGAACACAGCAGACTGGTCAGAGAGGGCGATGACAAATTTAAACAGTTTCTACGTCAGTATCCCAAACTTTTAACATCTCATTCTTCATTTGGAAAAGAGCATGGCACAATTACAAACCTATCTAGACATGGATTTCAACCAAAACTAACAGGCCACGCAAGGAGTCCCAGTCAGTCACAAGTTTGTTTTATTCTTAGTAATTTATCTGGAGAAAATTCTGTTGGAGATGGAAAATACTTGATCCTGGGGCAGCAAAACAATGACCTTAAGCATATTGTGTCAGGACTTGACAATGATGTTCATGCTCTGTATTTAATCTGATATTGGCCCAGTTAATGCAAATATATGGTGCATCCCTAATAAAAAGTCAAGTCAACACTTGGTATCCATTCATGAAGACAAATGGTCTCCATGACTATTTGTCATGTAAATAGCAAATGTTTACAAAAAATTCAGTCTACTTTAGCTTTTACTAAATACTCACACATTACTCTGTGTTGGTCGATCACTTAAGATCTTAATATAAATTTAACAAAAAAAAAAATCTTAAAACTTGAATACTTTTGCCTGTCACTACTAGCCATCAAAAATGCCTCTTTGAAGCTATATTAATCAGGGGTGAACCAATTGCAGTTTTCAGGTTGATCGCTGATTACCGATCTTAATGATGCTGATGCCGATCTTGGCCGATACTGATTTATGTATCTCATAAATCAGATTTATGTGTTAGCAACCGATTTTATCCTCTGAAATGATCAAGTAAATGAATTAATTTTTGTAAATAATAAATTTGTTAAATATATAGCAAGAAAGTCGCCGTGTTGGCAACAGAGAGCTGACTATAAACTGCCTGGTGGGCCGGTCTGTCGGTTAAACCTCTCAAGAGGACAGTGGTTAATTTATAGACCTTTGCCGAGGTAGATAAGATCGACTTCACATGCAAGTGTCGGAGAACCACCGATCTCAAAAAATTAAGGAAATCGGGGCTGATTTATTGGTGCACCCCTAATGTAAATGTTAGCAACCGATTTTATCCTCTGAAATGTTAGCAACCGATTTTATCCTCTGAAATGATCAAGTAAATGAATTAATTTTTGTAAATAATAAATTTGTTTCCCCATTTCTGGAAACACTTCCAGAAATGTAGTTGTGCCTTTCAGATGGATCTTGTTTTATAAGCCACTAAAGGAAACATTTGTTTCTCTGCTGATGCTCTCTTTAACTTCCACCGGCAGGGTGTCAAAAAGATGGTCCTCCACGATGAGGCCATTCTTCTGCAGCAGCCGGCAGCTTCCCAACTGGACGGGCAGTCTGTCCAGGCAGTTCCCTCTAAGCTCCAGCTGCGTGAGCTGCACCAATTGACCCACTGTCTCTGGCAGACTGGTGAGCGCGTTGTGGCCTAGACAAAGCACCTTCAGCTTGGTGCATCTGAAGAGAGGTTTGGGCAGGGCTTCCAGCTTGTTCGAGTTAATGGCCAGATGCTGGAGGTTGTTGAGGAGGCCCACGTCAGGTGGAAGCATTGTGATGGAGTTGTGGGCCACATCCAAATATCGCAACTTGGGAAGAGTAAACAAGGCTGAAGGAAGAGACTCCAGTTTATTGTGAGAAAGGTGGAGAGATTCCAGGGACTTGACATGACCGATGGATGCTGGGATGGTGATGATTTTGTTGTGCCAGAGTTTTAGGCACGTCAGCCTCCTGAGATGCTGGAAGCTGATGATCTCTTCAATAGTTCTGATGTTGTTGGACTTCAAGTCGAGATCCTGCAGGTTGGTCAGGCTAAATATGGCATGAGGGATCCTTTCCAGTTCACAGTTGTGCAGCTCTAGCTCGATGAGGCTCGTCATTTTCTTCAGACTGTTCAGCACCAGCAGTTTCGTCCCATCGTTGTGCACCACCAGTCGGAGGAGATGTGGGGAGAGCTCTGTGATGTTCGTTGGCATCTTCGTGAGATTGCTCTTCAGGTATAGTGTCTTCAGATGCCTCAAATCCCTCATGGATTCCAGGCCGATCATTTTGTTGTTTTCTGAGTTCAAGTTCCCCATTAGGTAAAGCTCTCTCAGACTGCGCAGCAAGTAGACCCAAGGCGGGATCTCGGCGACGTCCGTGAACTTGACGTGGAGGCGGCGCAGGTGATCCCGTAGGAAGGCAAAACCGGTTTGCTCCACTTTGGCCGGACAGTGGCACAGATGCAGCTCCTGCATGCTGGTCATCTGGGAAACCTTGGCGGAAAATCTCACCTCGGGAATCAGCTCCAGCTTCAGCACTTCCAGGTCTGTCAGGTCAAACACAGCGTTCGGCAGGCCGGACAGCATGAAGAGGTGCAGCTCCTGTTGGTCTTGTGCATTGCGTGTGACATGCTGCTTTAGTTTTTCAAACGTCCACTCATGATTGAGGCTGATCTCCCTCAACTTGTTTTCACTGACCTCCGACAGGAAGATGCCGAAGCGCTTGGAGTAAAGCTGATCGTACTGGTCAACCATGTGCAGTAGAAACGCAAAGTCGTTCTTGACATCCGGAATGTCACTGAAGCTGCTCTCTTCCCTCACCTTCTCGAAGGAATACTCTTTCAGAGGGCGTCGGAACACCCAGAAGAGGGAGTAGAGGCATGTCATTCCATAGATTACGATCAACACTATGTAGGTAAAGAGCAACTTGTGCAGCATGAAAGCCATGTTGTGTGTACAGTAGAATTTTTTATAGCCTGTTAGCTGTTCTATGTCTGGTTCACAATAATGCTTGAATTCTATTCTAACCAGGGTAGAAGTGTAGGACAGGATCAAAATAAACTTAACAGTTTTGACAGAGGTTTGAGCGACATAGAGCCTGTAAATGAAATCACTGTCTTCCACATGGGCTCGGAACTTTCGCACCTTCTCAAACAGGGCTTTGGCCTGCTCTCCGTCCTTTTTATCCAGGATGGTCATGCTGCTTGGGACCTCTGCAATGGGTTTATCTGCAGAGACCTTGACCCCAAGCATTGGTGTGGATGGGTTGGTGTCAGGACTTTCATCCTTCCCCTCTAAAGACACCTGCTTTGGTCCTGAGGAACTGCCTGTCAACCTCTGTTTGTTTTCCTCAGAGTCCTCACACGCCGTTTCAGACAAAGCCTTTGTTGTCCAAGGCGACTCAAAACACCGACCCAGAATGGAGACAAAATGCTCAATCTTTGAACTTGTCTTGGGGTATTTAAACCAGAAATTACTACTGACCATGAGAATAAGGGTGTGAATAAGTGTAAGGTATGGAAAGTATTTGGAAGACCAGGGTAAGGCATCATGGTAACACATTTGGTTGATAAAGACATATTGTTGAAAATCCAGGTTGGTTTTAACTCCTCTCGGTTCAGGTTGGAGATCTGTTTTCTGTTCTGCTGTTCCAGGCCGATGCGTCATGAGAATACCAGTGATGGCTTTGTTGAACTGCGTCGTAGCACCTGAAGGGACTGTAGATGTAACAGGGGCTCCGGTGGGTGTTGGAGAGGATCCTTTTTGGGTAGGGTACAGATTAGCTTCCGTTTCTTCAGGACAAGGAAGGCAAGCAACATGGTCCTTGGTGATTTGCATGGTCATTGCAAATATGGCCAACATGAGCATGACCAGGCCCAGGTAGTCCATAAAGACGTCCCACCATGGCTTTAAGATGCGATACGTCGGCTGGATGTCGTTCAGGGATGCAACCTCAGTGAGTGTAAACATTACTGCAATGAAAAAAAAGACTATCTTATTTTGATTATAAAACATGTTTCTTCATTTAGGTAAAAATTTTACATTTCAGAATCATTGATTCAGATTGGGGATATGGATTATAGTCGAGTTCTTTATTTTACAAACATTTTCATATTTTAGTATGTTTATCCAAATAGTTGAATCTAAACTAGATATTGAATTTTTTTTATAAAAAGCTCAATTTGCCTTTTTTGCATTATGCAATATATCTTTAACATTTAAAAATATCTGAATTAGTAAATGTTAACTAAAAACAAGACAACTTCAGATGTTTACACCAAGGCAATCTAGACCAGGACTACCTTCATAATGGCCTGGTCACCAGTCAATTTGGAGTCAGACAGATGCAGCAGATCTAATATCTTGATTGTTTTCTTCCTGAAATTCTTCCAAGCTTTTTTCCCCCCTTAAAAACATAATGTAGTTTATGTGCTCGAGCTTCACACTTGGAATGATTTTTGTTGACATTAAATCCTGTTAAATACATGTATTAACACCTAACCTTTGCCTGAGAGCAGGAAGTTTGCAAAAACAAAGAGATGAATGGAATAAAAACACAATACCCAAGAGATGAGGTCAAAGAGAAAACAGAGGCTGTTTGCATTGATTGTGACATTTATAGTGACATGTTTCTACCGACACAAAAACACCCTAATCCCCTCTTCATTGGTCATAATGTCTCGGTATAAATACATTCTGAAAGTTTAGACCTGCACGTCATGACTATTCTTTTAGACACAAAAGAAGGAAGTTATCCAAGAAAATATTCAATGCAAGTTTCTGGTAAAATCAAGCTGCAACTCTGGTCCATTTAACAGGAGAGTGAGAAAAGTGGAGTGCCACACTGTTGCTCCTTGCCCTAGCTGCTGGAGTCTTATTTCATCGGCGCAAAACAGGCTGTAAATGAGTAACCGATAGCACCGCTGAGTAACCGATAGCACCGCTGAGTAGTAGTCTGCACCATAATAGAACTATGGTCTGCTGCACTGAACTTTCACTTCCTGTCACCAATTTTTTCAGTCCTACTTCACAACGTTTAAGTGTTGGGCCACGATTTTGCTGAATCCAGACACGTTAAAAGTCTTACCCAAAACCCACACTCTCCACCCCAAACTCTCCTCTGATCCACTCAGCCATTTGGCTCACATGATTCATTTACCGAATGCCTGAAAGTCAATCCTAATTTAGTTATCAAGGCATGTTCACAGTATTTTCCTTTAGATTAGTTTGTGTGATTTTTTTTATGCCAAATCAAAAATTAAATCTCTCTGCAACTTTATAGTCATGTAGCTTTAATTGTAGTCATGTAGTCTATAAACTCTTCTGGATGAGTGTCGCAAATTATCATCATTCCTCATCCAGGCTGAAGACACACAGGCTGATACATATGCCTCTAGTATCAAGGTGTTCTGGCACCTCCTAGTGGTCAGACTAGACTGAATTATATGTGGCTCATGAAAGCAGCAATGGAGACAAAAATAAGATTTAGATGATCATACCAACTAAATTTACCATATCTGAGGTAGGCTGGGCAATAAAAAAAATTATACCAGCTCACAGATGTATTTTACGACAGATATACAGGACAGACATGATGTGAAGAAGATTCTAAAAGTAATTTGGAATTTTGGGTTTGAAGCTTTTTTGACACAGTAGGCAAAAAAGGGAATGTGGACAAGTAGCAGTAGTATAAATTTGAAATATTACACATAATTTGGGGACAACTATAGAAACTATAAACTCTGGATGCAGTTTCCATACATAATAAATATTTTAGATTATAAAATAATTTTGAGTAATTATGACTATACATGAATACAATATTTTCTTATGGTTAAACGGGGAACACAAGCTGACTGGAAAAGCGATGTAGTAGTAAAGCATTTAGCTTTATTCAAAAAAGCACTGGCTGTTGGAAAGCTCTTAATTCTTGAGCTCAATTTCTAATAAAGACTCCTTATTACAAAAAAAGGGACAGGAGCCTCTGGGACTGTGTGACAGAGTGATTCTGTAGTGTAATAATGAAAACAGCTTTTTTTTTTTTTACAAAAAAGCATTTATTCTTGTTCACTTTCTAATACTGTTTACTTTCCCACACTGTTTTCTTATGCACAAGGGACAACAGGCCTGGGACTCCAGTAAAGGGATTTTTCCAGTGAACAGCAAAGGCAATGACAAAGCACTACTTGTTCTAAAACACACGTTGTAAATATTTCAAAGACTTGCCTGCACAATAGCAGTAGCAATTAAAATAAAGACTGAAGTGTTTTTCCTTGAAGAGTGTGTCGCCAATTAAGATTCTACCTAAATTCATGGTGCAAAATTTAAAAGAACAACTCTTATGTAATTTAGTATCTGATTAATAGATTAACACAATTAAACATAATTAAATATGGGTGACTGTAAAGAGTCAATGCAAGATAGATTTATATTGTGTATTTTTCACTCTTCTAGGGCTTCAGAACTGTGGTTGCTGACTCAGTCAAATCCTGAATAAACTGCAGAGATCACTGATGTCAACACCTTGTTTTTTTTTTTTTTTTTTTTACTATGACATGTTGAAACACTTGATGCTTTCAAGACCTGTCCTCCACCACCTGAGAACAGGGGAAATTGGATTTGCCAGCAGGAGAAGTCCTGGCATTACTCTTCCTCAGGCCACATGTTGTCTGGCCTGGATATTGATTGTTAGTATAAACTGGAGCAAGGCCACTAGTTTGTTTCATCCAATTTAAAGACACTGCGCAGTGGTACAAATTTATTCAAACACTGACTATAAAAATATTGTTGTGTAAAGTTGTGCAGATTTCACCTACAAGATTTTATTTCAATTAAGTTTTTTAAGAAGCACACTTATAGAAAAAGACCCAAGTCTGCTTTGTGTGCATTTGAATTAATGTCATCAGAAGTACCACCAAAAAAGACAGATCAGCTGATTCTGCAAGTCAAAAGCTCCAACTAGCTTTGAATTAAAGTTGGACGAACCTGATATGTTTGACCCTAGTGTCCCCAAAGCCCTTAGTGAACTCAGCTAGTGAACTTAGTTCATTTCAGCTTTGTCTCTACGAAGCTGAAATAGAAGTTAGCAGTTATGATCACGTTTACAATTTAAACTAGTACCAATTAACCTTTGAACTTTTTCTTCTGATTGGTACCTAGCATATTTGGCGAGGATGGAGTGGTTGCAGTTTTCCCGCAGATCACCAACCTTTAAAAAGCTTGACTCAATGATTTCAATTTTTACCGATAATTTTTTTTTGTCTAAAAAGTTGATAAATATGACAACAAAGTCGCTGAGTTTCCAACAGTGCTGTGATTATTTTAATTGCACATGTGCAGACATGACCTGGTGGCTGGGTCTGCCTCTTTCTCTGACAGTAGAGCAAAAGGGGACTCTAGTTCATTTTCAGACATTTGCTGAGATAGACAAGATTGGTTGGTTTCACATGATTAAGGCAAACACTAATATTCTAAAATTAATGTCAATTCATCTGTGAACTCCTCCTAATAGTTACAGGATTTTCTAGAACAAGTGGCACTGCATGCAGTTAAAATTCCTACCAGTTTAGCTTTATCAAATACCTTCCATCTTCAGGTGATGAGATTTCTTTCTAACTTCTGCACTGTGGAGTTGACTGATGGTAATGGTATAGCTTATATTGCAGATGCATGTTGTGGCCAACTGGTGGGATTGAGATCAACAGGAGTCTATTTGACAGGAAATCTTTTCAGGCACATAAAAACGAGCCAAACCAGTCCTGCAAGAAACAAGATCTTTATATGACCTTTCCAGTCTGCCCTGGTCTTCTTCACAAACCTTTGCATGTGTTTTATTGTTGCCAAATTTACAATTCAAAAGGCTTTCTTGCAGCTTTGGATGGAGAAAATAGAGATACACATATTAGGCTATTCTCTGGCCGATATCAATTTTTGGTTTTCTATGATGTTCTCTGACAAAGTTCTTCTTCCTTAAAATCTTTAAAATATCTCAAGCAGAGAGGTTCCCTCCATCTATTTGCCCAGTAGCTGGAAGCAGCAGTGCAGGTTTGTAAACTATATTGACTCAGTGAACAGATCTGACATGCTTCATGATCTACTTTCAATTCTCATGTCTTAGCAAGTGTCGGGTGAGCCTAGAGAAAGGCGGAACAAGCCTTCTTGGTTAACCTTTTAAGAAACAAAAAGACAATGAGCAAAACTGTAGTTTCCACGTGACGGTAACGGGACATCAAGTCAAGTTCAGAGATAAACTGTAACTTCTAAGATGGCTACCAGCGAGTGTGTGCTGGTACATCACGAGGCATTTTTCTACACATCCTTTTAATGTCCTAAGAAAATCTGATGGGTTTTTTCCACGCTCTGTTGATGGAAAAACTTGACCTTTCCAGCCGGTTTTTGAGCGCCGCAGTTTTACGCCTCACTCTGCCTCAGGTCAGCTGACTTGATTAGACATGTTAAAGTGAAGCGTCACTATGTATTTTGGGCCTTAATAAATCAGTTATGTCACTGAAACATACTTTATTTTTAGTTTATATGGTTTTGTAGAGGGAAATACACTTACTGCCAACGTTATCTCAGTCCAAGTGTTTCTTCCTCACTCTGCATGCCACTTTTCCAGCCGCTCCTCAGGTGCGTGGTTAACCTAATTTCTAAGCCCCGTTAATAACAGGGTTCTCAGAGCCAATGACGCCGCTCAGAGCAGCAGAGTCCTGGGGAAGGTTTGCTCGTGGTATTTGCCTGCTGCTGGTCCTCATGCCTAGACGTACCTGAGGTTCCTGTCGGTCTAGTAGATAATATGAGCAGGTAGCCCGTCCGAGCTCTGTATTTCTCAGAAGTCTGATCCAATATGGAGCCGCGCTCAGAGCTGTTTGTGGGTTTAACGGGCCTTTCCTATTGGTCGACTAGATAAGAGCAAGTTCCAGCAGTCGCCGCCTACTAGTTATCAAATGCTGCGTTTACTGACCACGGGGGAAAAGAAGGGACCATTTCTGAACAATCGTTCTAAAGCAACAAATCTCTGTGCTAAAATTATTACAACTTGAATTAAGATTCCAAATATAAATGGATAAGTGAGAGGATTCAAAATCTGTTTTAGAAAATTCGGGAAGTAGCCTGTACCAGACCACAGAACCATGAGCAAAAAAGTGTTTTGAACACAACGTCTTATTCTTCGAGGAACATAATTGTAAGGAGTTTAATAATTTATCTGGAAAGTCTGCGGAAAAAAAGCTAACCTCATAGTAAGTTCGAAAAGGAGATGAATGATAAACCGACCGAGAAACAGATTAAATATAAACTGAGGTCTTTTCTATATGTATAATTCGCTTTTCCCTCTAGTTCATGAACGCAGCATCATATTCCCCCTCTTGTAAGACTTTTGCTCAAAATCTCCTAACTCAGAAATAACAGACTGTCTTAAGTTGTATTTCCTTTCTGTCTTTTTGGGGCTTATTTTTTGTTTACTGCAGCATAACTTCCAGTTCTTTCTGGTTTTGGTTGATGATACACTGGGCGGAGGAAGTGTCTTCTCAGTTGCAAGCCAAACAGGTTTCAACCGGTACCGGGCTGCTGCCTGCTGCCAGTCTGTTTTCTCTCACTGCCCCTGTAGACTGCAGTGGAAGAACTGAGAAGGGGAAGAAAAGAATGACGAAAGAAAGAAAGAAAGAAAGAAAGAAAGAAAGAAAGAGAGAAAGAAAGAGGGAAAGAAGCTAGACTCAGCATGTGAGATCACATGCTGAGATGGTTGATGAGCCTTTGGGGTGAATAACTATCTAGTCAAAGCAGATGCTGGATTCTGCATACAATGATATTTACATACAATTTGTATGGAGAAAAATAAAACTCCTACTGTCTAACATTCAACCGAGTAAACTTTTCCTGTTTTAGCTCCATAAGAATTACTAATGCTGTTTCTATTTGCTCAGAATGAGAGATGATTTAATAGTACAATTTTAAAGCAACATCAGAAATAATCAGATTTCCGGAGTCTTTGGAGAACTGCACGTTAAACTGAAAACTTTTGCTTATACTCCACAAGTTTCTAACAAGCTTCCTAGAATTTTGCCCCTTTCTTCTTGACAGAACTGTTGATACTGAGTCAATGTTGTGGGCCGCTTTTCTCACACACCCTTTTAGCCCTACCCACAGTTTCTGTGGAGTTGAGATAAGGACTTTGTGATGGCCACTGCAAAGCACATTTAATTGTGCTTTAGCAATTTTGCAACAAATTTTGCTGAATGTTGTAGATCATTGTTGATTTGAATAATCCGTCTAAGTTTGTGTTTGACCTCTCAAGATGTCGACAGAGTATTTTGACATAACAGTATTTCCTCTTGACGCTATCTATTGTGTGAAATACCCACCTGCAGTAAAACGGTTCTACAAAAGAGCACCATTCCCCCGTTCTTCACTGTTGAGGTGTTGCTCTCAGGCTTGCAGTCTTTTCCCATTTTCCTCCAAAGGTAATGATGGTTATTATGGCCAAACACTTCCCCATGTCTCCACAAATTAAACGATTTATCCCCGAGTGCATTCAAGTAAGGTAACATGGACTTTTTTTGTTTTGTGTATTTTACTTTGATACACTCATTTCACACCACACATATTGATGGGACCTCTCTCCTTCCTGCATGCATCAAAGAAACCTCTGCAGTTGGACCCAGTGTTTCCTCAGGATTAACTGTCACTTTCTTCTCAGAAGTGAATTACCAGTTCCTCAAACAAAACCATGTAAATTCAAGAAATGTTGAGTCTAAGCTTTAAATTTTTCCTCACATTGGCTCCCTAATCTGTCAGAAACATATGGCACCACATCTTTTACATAATCTTAATTTGGTTAGTGACTTGCACCAGAAGTATACCAGCAATGTTGCAGACTGATTGCCTAAAGAATAAATACAGCACAAAAACTAAGAAATGTGTTTCCTCGTCAAATATTTTAGCCTTAGTGTTATTTTGGTTCTGAGATGGAGCAGCAGCCTATCCAGGGTTCACCTTGTCTCTTACCTATTGACCTCTGGAGAGGCCAGTAGCACCACAACTGTTTTCACCGATTCATTTATTTACAACAACTTCACATCAAATCATCCGTTTTAAATTGTTTTATTGTTTACAGATTTTTCCTGTCACAATTTTACTGTTTATCACTGTCAAATATACAGATATATATTTTTTAAAGTTACATAGTTAATAAATGATGTGTAGTATATAATTTAAATATAAATTTGGTAATGACTTTAGAGCACAGGTGTCAAACTAAAGGCCCTGTAGAGCCACTGCCCTGCAACTTTTAGACGTGACTCTGCTGCACCACACCTATAATTAGGTCATTAGCAAGGCTATGGAGAATTTATCTACACAAGAAGGAGGTAATTAAGCCATTTCATTCCAGTGTTTTGTACCAGTGTCACATCTAAAAAGCAGGGCAGTGAGTGACATCAGTGGTTCACACAAATGTGCTTCCTGAAAAACAAATACAAATTGCTAAATTTCAAAGTACAGTGGTTTTCTTACTTGTTTTCGAGCTAAATGCATTCTTGTTTATGAATAAATACAGTATTTTATTGTTCTTGTTCTTGATCTATTAATATTACTGTATATATATTTCTTTTTTTTTTTACTTATTAAGGGATGCAATATGCATGTTCTTTTTTATATGACTCAGAATGAATAAAGCTATAAAGAAATGATTGCATTAGTTCCTAAACATGTTATCAAGTACAGCAGAAGTCTGATAGCCACCCATTTATTCCAGTCAGGTGTGTGTCGTCAGGGAAACGTCCACAACATGCAGGGCAGCGAGGGGCCAGGCGTGGGGGCCACGGCTTTATGGAGACTGTGGTGAGACACGTGATTGGTGGGGTGAACCAGATGAAGAAGTAAAAAATGTAATCATTTGTTTTTTCTTCAAACAGTGAGGTGGTGGTTAAACCATTATGGGTTTCCTTTTTAGGACACAGACTTTTCAAAAGCCCCAGAACTGCTGGCAGCCAGATGAGTGTGTTGGCAATCAGACCACCCAGGTAGAAGCATAAGAAAGAAGAAACTTGGGGTGAGGGGAACAGGAAGTAACACACAGCCATTCTCACATGATATAAACACTTGCAGTTCTTTAGAACAGAAAGCACAAACCAACAACAGCCCTAAACAAACATACTTGTTCCTATGGCAGCTGCTACAATTTTCTGTTTGCACAGAAAAACCCAGATCCCACTCTCACACACTCTTGTACTTTTGCTTTTTGAGCATTTCTAAAACATTCTGACAGAGTAAAGAATTCATGTTGCAGAGACCTGCAAGAAGAGCTTCTAATACTAGGAAGCTCTTCTTGCAGGTATGCTTAGCTGGCAGGTCTCTTTTATCTTGTTGTGACTTGAAGGCCTTCTCACCGCTGATGTTTGCACAGGCATGTATGTCCAGCATGTTTTGCTTTGGCAACATTCCTGGAAAGTCTGATTTATAAGAACCTCTTTATGCTTTTTAAGAACATCCATTCACATTTCTGAACTTTAATTTGAATGCCAAAAATAAAGGCCTTGCAAAAGTGTTTATGTCCCTTCAACATTTTTATTATATTTATTTTGTTATGTCACAAGAACAGACTTGGAAATTATTTTGGAGCGAATTTTATGTGGACCAAATTATTCAACATTGTGAAGTAGAAGGAAAATATTACATAGTTTTGCTAAATTTTCACAAGTACTATTTTGAATAGTATACTGTACATTTGTAACCTTGACCTTTTTGCTCTGATGTACCTGAATAAAATGCAGAGGTTGGGGACACTTTTCTTCTGCAGCGACAATGACACTGGTCAGAGTTAACAGAAAAAAATTGAGAGATTGTGGAAAAGTTCACCTTCTAGCAGGCAATGCCAGTAAAGATGGGTACAGTAAAATGGATCAGATTATAGTGTTTTCACAGATTAGTGTCCCAGTCAAAGTTCAGACTTAAATTTAAATTCTCTTGCAAGAATTTGCATGTATTGCACTCCATTTAATCTGAGTTAGGTTGACCAATTTTTAAAGAAGAATTGGCAGGATTTCAGTCAGACGTGCCAAATTGGTAAAGGAATATCCCAAAACATTTTCAGCTGTGACTGCAGCAAACATTGTTCTGCAAAGTATTAACTCAGATTTGTCTGGTAAAAAAAATTGAAAGCTAGATTTTATTTTTCTTCCACTTCAGGATCATCCCCTATTTTGTGTTGGCCAGTTACATAAAATACTAACAAAATGGGAAAATGTTTGCGGCTATGATATGACAAATGTAAAAAAAAGAAAGAAAAAAAGAAAAAAAAAAAATCAAAGGTAGTGAACAATTTTGCGAAGCATTGTATTACTTGAGCTTTTTCCAAACCACAGAATTTGCCTCAGGACGGGGATTAAATTAAGGTGCATGTACACAAATCTGTTATAGTCTGGCGCCACCTGCTGTCGTCTACATGCACAAAAACAAGTATTGCGTCATGTTGATAAATCAGTTAAAATTTCTTTGTTATTTTCAAGTTAGAAAGGAAAAGAAGGATGGCAGCAATTCAATAAATGGTTGACTTGTATTGGGATTAGTGATTTTCCAAAAAGGTCAGAGGAATGAAGGAACCGTAGAGTCACAGACTGGCACTGAGTCATGGGCACAAACAGACACAGATGGCTATTCTATTTTTATTTTTACTTGAAGGAAAAAAGAAAATAGTGTTTACATCTTTGAAGAATTTCTTATTTTGACATCTAATTCTTCTCTAAATCATTGTATGTTTTTGACTTGTCTGCCTGTAAGGCAATTGAAATTGCAAGCCATGATTAATGAGGTCTGGCTTTGTTCTGTCAAAAGAATCAGCGAGAAAGACCACCAGCATCTGACAGAGGTTTTCAGACATCTGGGGTCTTTTTGCAGTGTAGATGTCAGAAAATCACAGATCAAACTGTAAAAACCTACACTAGAAATATTTAAAGAACAAAGCCTGTGAATTTTTCTATAATAGTATTTGGTTAATTTCATTTTGTTTTTATGTCACCAATTTAGAGCAAGTCATCTCAAGACACTAAAAAAACAAACAGATCAAATCACAGTCATACCCAGTCCAATAAAATCAAAAATTATTCCATTCAATTCCATTCAGTCTATTTCATTCAATCTGTATCCAATAGATACTGAGTAGTCTAATTCCATGCAACTATCAACACAATGTTCCAATTCAGTAGCAGCACCAGAAGACGATTAACTGCATAAAGTAAGAGCAAAAGTGAAATGTGCTGAAAAAAAGCACATATTGATTTCATTTAGGAAATCAAAGAAATATTGGTAATAAGAATGCATAATAGTCCAGGGGCCAGAGGCCACAATTTGACATTTTTGTCCATTTCAGGGTGGCAAAGTCTATCACTATTTTTTGAAAAGATACATGTCTCTAGTTAATATTTTGGTATAGCCTTCCAAAATGGTAGCTGAGTCATAGTTATCATCTCATGAAGTAAACAATCCCTTTGGAAAAAAATTCAGTTTTTTGAGACTGGTGTATCTCTGGTTTAGGGTGATGCTGATCCACCAGCGCAGTCCTGCTCCTAGTACCAGGGTCTCTAGCCTCTCCACCAACTTGTCAGGAGTTGGAGTTAAAAGCTGAGCGCTAATCCACATCCAGGATCCTTACGTAGGTATAAAGTAATATCAGTATGCTTATTATAATAAGTCTTGCCATTGCCTTTTAGTTTTTGAATAACTTTCATTCCACCAATGATCCATGAAGACTATTATTCAACATCAACTGATTTTTTCCAAATCTCTTGCAAGAGGAAACTTGCTAGAGTTATTATGAACATGAGAAAAGGCCATGGATCTAGTGGATGACCAAAGACTTTTCAAATCCGAGTGTCTCTTCTTTGTTAAACTATTATGATACACTCAAAAGTATTTCAATCTGCTTTCTTTCCTTTTGTTAGATAGCTAAAACAGTGGCATAAAAGAGTGTTACCCCACTATTTTTAAGCTTAGGAATGTTTTTATTGTGTTATGGAATGTGGTTGTTGGTAAGTATTTTTCTAAATGACCTGTTCTGAACTTTTTGTAAGCTTCCTCTCCAGCATGATGAGCTTACAGCAAATCACTGACTATGTTTAGTGATACAATGAATCTGGTGAAAAGACCGACTATGTCTGACTGATGCTGTCTTAGAGGGTTTACCCAGCTTTTCTCCATAAGTTCTACAAAGGAATATCTGTCCATCTCTATCCCAGGTTTCTGTAGGCCATAATGTATCACACTTTCTGTGGGCTCATTGTCTGTCATGTTCCTAAAGGTGCTTTTCCACCAGCCTGCCTCTAACTGGTTTGGCCTCAGTCTGCCTCGGCCAGATTCATTTTCCTTAAGCAGATCCAGCTCGGCTCTGGCTGTTCTCTACTTCAAGGGTAGTACTAGTCGGACCAATCAGGGTAGGGACCAATCCAATTTCATATATTGCAAAATAATCAGCTGGTTGAAGCCTTTATCATTTGGGCCAGCAATGAATTTCTATAAAACAAAATGAAATATCTTTGAGTCCATCTGAACCATAACCTTGAGGTTCCCCATGGCTGAGTGTCACTGCAAACCTCAGCGGAGAATTGATCAATTGTTGCGCTAAAGGCCCTCCCACAACAGTGAAGAACAGAGCGGGTAATGGAAAAACTCACTACCCGGGGTAGAACTCAATTATGCACTAACCGGTTGTTACGACCCGGCTCTGCCAGGGGAAAGGGGAGTAACATTAAAGAAACCGGGTGGTAAGGTTTATAACAATTTAGGGTTTATTGTAGGGTTTTTACAAAAAAAACAAGGGGGTAAAAATGAACAATAATCAAAATGTAGGGTCTGGCAACAAAATGTACTAAATAAAACAAAATCCACAAAACAATCAGAGTTGTAAATCAAAGTCTTAAAGAAAACCAAACTACAAATCTCTAGCAGAGATTCAAAGGTCCCTCACAGGGACACAACAAGCTAGCAAGAT
>CAEGAF010039248.1:0-13169 GCA_903067075.1 Micropoecilia bifurca | reverse complement strand
TGTGAGAAAATGTGTCAATGGCAATTATTAACTTAAAATACTTTGTAGAACGGCACTTTATAAAGTTCGGTCCATTCTCTCGTATTACCTTACTGGCAAAGATGCCACATTCAATATGGCGGACGCTGTTACGTATCGCAGCAGCGGGCCGACCGGCTGCGTGAGGCATCTAGTATTAATGTCTATGGTCAGGATAGCAGACATGCAGTGAGTGCGCATGCCCGCGCATGCGTACTAAGAAGTCCGACCGTCAGTGGAGTTGTCAATTCAGCATACGCAACAAGTTATGACGAAAATAAGTGATTAAATTGTTTATAATATGATAAGTAGATAGATATACACGGGTTTTCGTGGTTTCAAAGTGTATTTAAAGCAGCTGCAGCTCCAGTCAACTACAACACGAGCCTGTAAAACTCATTAACCTACTTATAACCGCTAAGTCAGGATCCATATAACTGTTAATAACAAAGTGTCTGATGATCTACGTGTTGATTCTATGTTGCTGATTAAATAAAATCATATGGTAATGACAGCGTATACATGTCTGAGCTCAGCTATGACTATCTGACAATGCGCTGATCTGACAGAACAGAGGAAAATAGTCCAGAAACATCATCTGATAGAAGCAGGAAGTAGCGGATTCCCAGTAAATGAAACCTAACCAGTCCACACAGAGAGGTCACACCCACTGGCTTCCTCAACTCTTCAATAGTTTATTTTCTTCCATAATGATGAGAATTAAAGTGAATCTAATGAATTCACTAATTTAAGTTCTTTTAAATTAGTTTAAAATAGTTCAAGCAGTAAAAGCTGTCAGGTAATATTCAAATATTTCAGGCAAATGCATTTATATAACAGGATCAAATCACAAAGTGACATTCTGGTTACATTTTGTATTTTCCTACCATCCAAAAAAAAGAAGTGCCTTGTGTTAATATGGAGTTACAGGTTTTCATTCATGAGGTATTACTGCAGTCCAAACTGCATTTCTGCTGCCCTAACCTGGTTATTATGAAACCAGAAAATCACTGACATGTTTATTTAGCACATGATGCTAACAGAGGAGATACAGGATCATTTCATTTCAGCCACTGAACATGGACGGCTCAGTATTACATAGAACCAGAGCCTGTATTTCATCGGATCACAGAATCGTGTTGTGAAACAGGTAACATGTCTATTAGTTAGTTTCCATAAAGTTATATAACTTACCGACTCCAGAGATGGTCAGTTTGATGCTGAGCCGTCGACCAACAGGTCAGACTGAGGAAACATAAACCAGATGCTGAGGAGAAGGAGAAGCAAACTGAGAACGGCAGGAAGTCATGAGGAGGGTTTTCATTCTGAGTAGATGACTAAGCAGTAACCAGATACACACACACACACACACACACACACACAGAGAGAGAGCTCACACCCACCTCAGCTCTTCAATAGTTTCTTTTCTTCCAGAATACATAAATACATTTTAATGGAAACTAATCCAGCTTGACAGAAAGCTAAATAAATTCTCTTTTTCATGCTTTGTAATGCCAAACTTTATTTTATAGACCTGAACCAGCTTTGTGCCAGTTGATCATTAACAACTAGACTCGACTCAATCAGGTTAATAAAACTGATCCAAAGTTGAAACTTTCTAAAGCTGGTTTTCTGGGTCTGATTCAGGGGTTTCCTGTATGAAGGTCTCATGTTGGGGAGAAATTAATATCTGCTCCTGTATTGCCACCGTTTAGTTGTTCTACTTTTAACTGGATTAATATGATTTCTGTGTTAAGAACCAGTGGTTATTTATCTAAGTGCAGACGAGCCAGTGAAGCTTTGCCTCGGGTCCAAACTGTTCATCATCAGGCAGGATGGAGGCTCTGGAAGCCTGACCCTCACATGACTGCAGCCTGAAAACGTTTTTCACATTGTTGTATTGATTTATAACTACACTTACAGATTAAATTTATCTGAGTTCCATGAATGTAATCTTATTTAAAAATGTACATACATTACTAAAACATGTAGCATTTTATGCCACTGATTTGAACATTTGCAGTTTGTTTTTCACTTAAATTCACACAATCCTTCACTCTGGGCCCAGAGCCTGAAATTATTTGGGAACCCAAAGAGTGTTAATAATTTTACATTGATTGTACTTTATGTACGACTCAGTCAGGATTATTGGTAGCATAATTCCAGCAACAAGGTAGTTAAATGTGTTTCACATCATAAAAACATCTGATTGTCTTCAGCTGTGAAATCAGCAACAAACTTTACATTCTGTCAAATCCCATTATCAAAATCATCAATACCTGTTGGGATCAGGAGGTTTGTCAGCTTTTCCACTAGGGGGAGCCTGAGACCTTCCTCCTGAGGTCAGAGGTCGGCGCCTACACACCTGTAGTAACGGTACAGACTTACCTGGAGCTACTTCTACCTCAAACTCTTCCCTGATTCTGACCCGTCTTGTCTCTGCGTTCACAGCTGCCTGGTCCTGAATTTTGAGTCAACAACAAACCCTTGAGACGAAACCCTCACCAGCTGGAGTCTTACCTGTCTGTCCTCCGCCGCCGCCACTGACCTCAGCCCTCAACCCGCTGACCAGCCTGTAGATCCTCCTGGTCCAAACCCCCTGAGCAGGTATAGCCACCAACCTCCACCAAACAGCCAATTCCCTGGATCCTGACTAATCATCTCTTTTCTCCCCTAGTTGCCCTGAGATCCGCCAGACAAACCCAGGATTCATTTCTCATCGTTTGTATTCACTGTAAATAAATCACATCCTTATATTCTCTGTCTCTGGAGAGTTTCTGCATGTGGGTTAGAAAAACTCGACACCAACATGACAAAACACATGAAATATGTTGATCAATGTTCCATTTATAATGTTTCACATCAGGTCTAACAAGTGGAGCAAATCATTAAAGGATCAAACCAGAAAATAAACCGAGGAGAATAAACTCTGTGCTGATGGATCTGTAAACTCGTAGGATTCAGTCATCAGTGACTCCAGTCGGTTCAGCAGATTGTTCCTCTTTCACTGACATCAGTGTCTCTGATTGTTGTGAAATCTGCTTCAGCTGATGGGGTCAGAGGTCAGGAGTTCAGAGCTTCAGCTTCCCTGCCAGCCGGCTGCTGGGGTAGAGCCTGCAGAACCGGCCCAGGGTCCAGATGGGGAAGACGTTCCTGTAGGATGTGTAGCTGATGGCGCAGCTCTTGTTGAAGACACCAGAAATGTTTTCCTGAAAGGCAAAGCAAACGTTTTCTTCCTGCCCCTGGATCTGGTTTAGGTCGATGACCTGAGGTTCACCTGAGGCCAGTCGCCGTTCAGCAGCTGCTTCTGGACCAGCAGCTGGACTCCTCTCTCGATGGCCTGATGGTCAGGATGTCTGCAGAGACGTCAGGAACCGTCAGGAACCGTCAGGAACCTCCTGAACTCTTGGCTGCCGCCCGGCTCGGCGCCTCACCTGACAGCCATGAGGCCCAGCAGAGCCCAGCAGGTGTTGTGGATCTGAGCCGCGCCGCTCTGGACGTAGCGCCGCTGCTCACACGACTCAAAGTCCTCCCCCCAGCCTCCGTCAGCCATCTGGTGCTCCAGCAGGAAGCGGCAGGCGTTCTGCACCTCCACCGGAGCCTGTCTGCTCACAAACAGGACGGACTTCAGAGTCGGTGTCCCTGAAGCACCAGATGTGAGTTTGTCTGTCTTACTCGGCCTTGTAGGTGTGACCCATGCAGGCGAAGGCCTCCAGACCGAACCAGGTCCCATAGGTGAAGCAAACCCCCCAGGATCTGAGGAACGAGCAGAACAGCCCAGTTACCTCTGATGGATTT
Organism: Micropoecilia bifurca; assembly: GCA_903067075.1. NCBI lineage: Eukaryota > Metazoa > Chordata > Actinopteri > Cyprinodontiformes > Poeciliidae > Micropoecilia > Micropoecilia bifurca. The sequence goes on along the minus strand of CAEGAF010039248.1, from coordinate 9,353 downwards.
CTAGCAGAGAGAAGAACAGGCTCACCCCTCCCAGGATCCGTCGGGCCTCTGAATGCGCCGGCAGAACTTCAGCCCGTCTGTCAGGGTGGATCTGAGCAGCAAGCAGAACTTCAGCTTTCTGAAACGTTTCCTTCACTTTATTAAATTATTTTTATTCTAACCTCAAAAACACACCACAAATTTCCTCCTGTGGTGTGTTTAAACTAAAACAAAAAAACCCTGAAATTTTTATCACATTTCAAAAATTCAAATATAAAATCCAAGAATTTAAAGGAAAAAGTAATTTTTATGATGCAGAAACAAAAACATTCTCTGAACTTTGTCATAGAGGAACAGCATGTAGAGATGATCAGCTCTGGTGAGTTAAACACTGCAGGGAAGTTAAGACTTTCAGCTGCTTCCTTTCACTACACACATCCTATATGAGGTCATTGATTGGCTCACTAACAGGAAGTTTTCTCTTCAAACTGTTTTTGGGAGAAACCGGCTGATTCTGTATCAGAATAAAGATGCTGGTCAGAACCTGAGCAGAATTCAGGACTTCTTATCATTTGAGCTACAATATTAGCTCTGAGCTACAGTTAGCCTTTGTTCGCCACCGAGCTCTTAAAACTGCAGATGCAGTTCTGGGTGGTTATGTCTCTGTCCTGCTGTTATTTGATCCTCACTGAACAAACTGATGTAAAATGTTCAGCTGTTAAACTCCCACCTCTAAACTTGGCTGCATCATCGGTTTTTCTTCAACATTTCTTCATTATAATATATAATAATTGTCGAGACCTTGAAGCCTGAATGTAGCTGAAAGTGAACTCTGCTTCCTGCGTGTCATAAGGTCTGGTGATGGTGAAGCAGACGGACGTTCCCACCTGATCTCCGCGGCGCGGTGAGCAGGGTGAGCCTGGAGGAAATGGCTCAGAGCCTGCATGGCTGCAGACGTACACTCCACATAGGTGTAGTCGATCATGATGTCACCTGGTGCAGACAAGCACAGCTCAGTTCAAACCTGCTGCAAGGGGAAAACCACATCATGTGAACAACCTGGACCAGGTCTGTGTTCATGGAGCCAAAACCGCATGAAGGGACAAATAAAAATATGTTGAATATTATCTGTAGAAGCAGCGATTTGCTCTGAGGCTTGATGACATTTACCAAACACTTCAGACGGGTTGAGCAGCTCCAGGAGTTTTCCTCCCCGTTTGGTTTCATACGTAGCAAATCCTCCGTCTCGGTTCCTCATGCTCAGCAGCTGCAAGACAGAAACAGACTCAAACCACTCAGACTGAAGCAGACGGAGGAGAGACGCCTTCAGCTGCAGCCGTGTGTGGAGACAGGTTCTGATCCGGTTCTGATTTGGTTCTGATCCGGTTCTGATTTGGTTCTGATCCGGTTCTGATCCGGTTCTGACCCGGTTCTGTTTGGATGTGGGGTCGGACCAGGACCGATGCGGTTGAGATGTGATGTTTTCATCATTTCCAGACATCGTTCAGATTAACCTGCTGAATTATGACTCAGATCAGATCAAATCGTTCAGCCTGCAGACGAACACAATCAGATACAGTTTAGTTCCACGTATGAAGTCGAGCTGATTGGACTTTTTCAGGTGAAAAGATCGAAATTATGTTGTTCAAACTTTGGTGAAATAGTCGGATTATGAGTTTCATTCTGTGTGAATTTAGCTGGAAACTGGATGTTTGGTAAATTTGAACCAAAAACATGCAGAGAATCAGATTTAGACAACAAACTGTCAGGACCAGTTAATGATGGAGGACATTTCCCAGCATGCATCACAGAATCAATAAAAGCAGCACAATAACCAAACTGACCACATCAACGGCGTCGTACAAACGCTGCGAGCTGATTGGCTGCCTGATGGAGGGACAGAGCTCCTGCAGTAGCATCACCGACTTCAGGCCCTCAGCTGTGCAGTCGGCTACGATCCAACCACAGTCCCTGGTGCTGAACGGGAAGCCGCCCTGAGCGCCACAAACACGCAGTGCTAAACTTTTACACACACAGGAAAATATCCAGGTCTGGTTGAGTAAATCTGAATCATTTCTGATTTGTTTTGCACCTTGTTCATCTGTCTGTAGTATTTCTGGTACTCGGGTGGATTATCAGGAATCTGTTGGTGGAGGAAGTGGCTACAGATCAGACAACATGTTCAGGTCTTACAGCAGGAGGCGCCAACGAGTCGTGACCTGAGTGACCCTGAGGAAGTCATGGGCGTCATGGAGACATGGCAGCAGCTTGGGGTCGTCCTGCGCTCCAGCCTGAGGGTTTCCATAGAAACAACGTCAACCAGCAGCAGAGGGACATGGAGGGAAACGACGGAGACGCGTTTTCACCTCCAGGAAAGCCTGAACAGCGAAACACGTGTCCCAGAGCTGAGAGCCGTTGGTTCCCTGAGGACAGAGAAACTTTACTGACAAACACAATGACAGGAAACGTCTGGACATCACAAACTGCTGTTTATGTTCCAACTACAAACTGCAGTGAGTTTATCGACTGAGAACAAGAAGAAGGAACATTTATGTTTGATGTCCTGCAGAACCGAATCCACAGATTTTACTGCTTTGTAAAAGTTTTCACACCCCTTGAACGTTTCTCAGTTTGGTTTTGTTGAACCCAAAGCAGTGAGTAATGAGCTGATGGATGATTGTTGAGTTTATTACAAATTACACAAATGCCAGTGTTGAATTAACACCCAAAAGTGTCTATATGTGTCCAAGTCAGCTGGTGTTAAAGTAACACCTTTGAACGTGTTAAGAAAAGTTAAACTTTTCATTTCTGTGCATTGCTTTGCATATTTTCCACTGGGTTTATTGATATTGACACCTTGTGGGTCAATTATTTACTTATTTAACACCAGATTAAGTTTTGTGATCAACACTACACTGGTGTTACTTTTAACATATTACACTAACACAGTTGTAAATATTAATGTGACACTGTAGTGTTGAATTTAACACCAGCTGATTTGGACAAATAGAGACACTTTTGGGTGTTAATTCAACACTGGCATTTTTACTGTGTACAAATAATCACATTGTGTTGAAGTGATGCTAACTCCCACCTGCAGGTGGCAGCATTCATTTTACTACTGAGAGAGAAAATATCAAAATTTTTCACAAATATTTTAAAGTATCTCCACATAATCAGTAATTCTGACTGTAAAAACGTCACTGAAACAATTGCCAAATCCGGGCAGGAATGTTAAAGTAAATTATTTATTTTCTCAAAATGAAAGTGGTGAAAATAAAGAGTAAAAACTGTTGAGGCCAAATTCTCACCTGCATTTTCATCCCATCCAGTCCCAGCCTGTCAGAAACACAAACAGCAGCTGAACTGGGCTGTTCTCCTCGTTACCTTCTACGTTTCCGAACGTTTCAAACTGACCACAGGTAGTCTGGGATCCTGGACACGTGTTCCTGAAACACGGCCGACGAGGCGCCGTCCACGTACCAGCGGACCAGCATGTTGATCGTCTTGGAGATCTGCAGAAGAACATGGTCAGCGTTTCCTCAGAGCTCTGCGCTCAGAGCTGGTGGTGAAGCGATTCGTCCTCACCGGCCCGATGCTGATGCACTTGGTGAAACGGTCGTCGGCCCTGATGTGGTCGTACAGCGTCCTGACGGCCATCTTCCTCAGGGCGGCGCTGTGATGAGCTTCATACAGGTTCAGCACCACTGCAGACAGTCACACTGTGAGACCAGACAGCTGAACATGAAGGAAACATCTGGATCAGCTCAGTGACAGGATGACCTTAGACCCAATGCAGGAAGTGAGACACAAGGATTCTGGATAAAATAATTATAATAATAATGTGGACGTTTCCCTCCCATGAATCGAACCTGCGACAGCTGCATCAAGTACTGAGGCCTCCATATGTGGGTTGTGCTTAATCCCTGCGTCACCACAGCACAACCATGAAAACTAAAACTTTAACACAGATACTGAACTTTATTAAACTGAAAGTTTGTCAAATAAACTTTTAAAACACTTTAAAATGTTTTAGGGAAAGTTAAGTGTGATAAACATTTTCTAAACTAGCAGAAATTAGCTCTGCTGTTAGCGTTTTCTACTGAGCCAGAACCAGAACCTGCGCGGTTCGGCTCCAGGTGTTTCTGAGTTCAGGTCAGACGGGCTTACTGTAGGCCGCAGACAGCAGCCTGCTGTGGGGGGTGTAGAGGTCGCCTGAGGCCACGTTGTTCCTCTGAGCTCTCCAGTCGATGGAGGAAAAGTCCTGGACGAAAAGCTCCTGAGGAAAAACACAAGAATCGGTTTGTGAAGCGAGTTGGCAGCGATTTACCTTCTGCTGCTGTGACTCGTTTTGTTTGCTGTGTTTTTCTGTTGCATTTGTGGGTTTTGTGGGTTTTGTAATTTGCATCATTCATGCTTAGAGTAGCATGAATGATGCTACTGCAGACTCAGCGACGAAACGCTGAGTCTGCAGCGTTTCGTCGTTTGCTGCACATTTTCACATCATCACTTTTTACCAGAAGCATAACTAGTAACAAGTTATTTAACTGTGAAAGGATGTAATTGACAATCACATGTTTCAGGCACAGAGCTATGGGGTATATCGGGGGGGTGCTGCCCCCGATCCGGGCCGGATGGGGTCCCGGGTCTGGAGGAGCCAGGGAGGGAGGAATGGTTTCAAGTTGCTTAAATGTCTAATTATAGACGGAGAAAGTCACCTTCACCTGGTGAGGAAGGTGTATTTAATGTTAAAGTTACCTTCCCCAATGGAATATATACTGTACTAGTCAGTCCCAGTGACTGTTTCACTCACGGTTTAGCCGAAATGCTTTCTGGGTAAAAATCAAAAGACAAATGCGGCACTACACCCCCCCCCCCACCTCCCCCCAACCCCCCAACCCCTCAAAGGTCTCCAGTAGCACAGTCGATGCACGTAAGGAGCCCGGTGATTCGTTAGGGACCCGGTAATTGGCCCCGCCCCCCGGCTCGACGCTGACTTGTTCCGCTAGTGTCATGTTTAGGATGTTAATATGAGTTTTTTGTTGTTTTGAGAGATAAATTAAAGGTTTAATGAATCACAAACTGTTTTATAGACGAATGATGAAAATTCACTCCAGATTTAATGTCTCCAAATGCTGCAGTTCAAAACAAAACTCTTTCTAAGGTAGTCCAAATAAAACCAAAAAATATTGTTTAAAACTGTTCTTTAATAAATTTATGTTCAGAAAGTGCAGAAAAATCTGGTTAAGGTTTGACTGTGTCAGTAAGTTAGTTTAAAAACAGTGAAACGGCCCTTCAGATAGTCTCTGTAAGGTAATGTGTTTTTTAAATGAGCTCATGATGTGGTAGCATCATGCTGTCACCTGTCGAAGGCTGAGAATCAGAGCGTCTTCCTCTGCCGACAGCCTGACAGCGTAGCAGTAGCTCATGGGCAGGTAGACCTGGCGGCAGTGGCACCACAGAGTGGATGGGTGGGCTGGCATCCAGGCGGGGAACAGCCTGAAACATCCAGGAACCGTCTGAGAAAGACCCCATACTGGAGAAGACACCAGTAACCAGGCAGCCAGAACCGTGTCCGCCTTTAAAACCCAGAGCTGAGGTGACCCACCACATCTCTGGCAGCAACGTGTTCAGTCCCTCCCAGCTGTAGACGTTCAGAACAGCCAACCAGAATTTACCCCATGATGGGATCCCGACGGCGCCACCTTGAAAACCACGTATGGAAACATCAACGTGTCGTTACTAACAACGTTCACATGTTCAAGGGAAGCAGTGAGTTTAGCATCTGTGAGCGACTGGATCTGATCCAAACCTTTGCTGTGCAGGTTGTTCCGAGCGCGAACCAGATCTGGATCGTCAGGATCTACTCCCAGAATCCTCAGAGACGTGTAGCTCAGCGCCGTTCCGAACACGGTGGATTTATCCTCAATGTGTCTGAGGCAGAAACACAGCAATCATTTCCCAACAAGCAAAACGAGGAGAGTTTCTAAAGACTTTTTGGAGTTCAAAGGACTAAATAACTCTTTATGTCTCTTATCCTCAATGCCTGGATGGCTTTTAGTTCTGGGAAGAAACTCTGGCTTCCTTTGTTAGGCAGTCCTACAGTCACATGGCCACTAGATGGCGCTGTTTCCCAAGATAAAAGCCTGGTTGACTCACAGCCCCCAGCCTCCGTCCGGCAGCTGGACGGAGCGCAGGTACCTCACCATCTCCTTCCTCCAGGCCTCTGGCAGAGGAATCTTAGCAACATGACATGTGATCAGGAGACCTGGGACACAAACACAGGCAGAAATGAAGACTGAATTCACATCAGCTCTGTTTGATCTGCTTTTATCAAACTCGACTCAGTTTGCTTAGAAAGTCTGGTTTGTTTGGTGAACTGAATACTGATCAAACCAAAAGAGCAAACTCTGCTCCACCTAAAAACCTCAGTCTGGGTTTGGATGGATATGTGGATTCAAGCAGGAAGTGGACTACAGCACAGGGCATTCTGGGTAAATACAACCAAACAAACATGCTAGCCTGGTGCTAGCAGTAGAAATGGCTCCTGCTCTTTGGCCAAAGACAAAAGTGAAATCCTCCAACCACTAAAATCTGGTGCCTCCATTTTTCTTTACATTTTGTGAAGGAGGAAGTTGTCCTCATGTCTTCTTCAGAGTTTTTTGTGTCTTTTCCTTTAGTAATTCATGGCGGGTTAGCGCCATGAATTACTAAAGGAAAAGACAGGGTTAGGGGGTTAGCAGCACCCCCACAGGCTAGGAGGGGAACAGGTTGCTCAAAGGGTTTGGATTGTTTTACACAGCAAACCGTATCAGCTGGAAATGTAAAAATGTTGAAGTTTTGGTCTCCAACCAAACAGAATCTACTGAACTATCAGATGTGGAAACTCAACATGTTAGTCTCCAGGATGGTTTCTGTATGGAGTGAAAATAGTCTTAAAATATCTGTGCGTGTGTAAAATGATTTGTGCGTGCGTAAGAGGATTTGTGTGTGTGTAAAAATATCTATGTGTGTGTTTACATGTACCGTTCAAAAACGCACAATATGTCTAGAAATAATTTTAGGATATTATAAGGAAGTGATCTATCGTTTTCCAGCGAACTAACGTATTTACCAGTTTGGTACAAGCACAATGAGAAACATCAGAGGATAAAAACACTAGACTCCGAACAAAACTCAGATGTCCCAGCTTTTACTAGCATGTAAACGCAACATCTACACACAAATCTGGGAGCTTCCCTGAAAAGTGAAATGAGTCTCAAAAATAGTTGTGCACTCGTAACTGGATTTGTGTGTAAATGCAGTTTTGTGTGTGTACCAGGTAATTTGTGTACTTTTTCAGCATGTATAGGCGTAGAAGGTTTATTTTATTTTTACACACACAAATTGTGTTACACACGCACAAATTATTTTACACACACACACACAGATATTTTGAGACTATTTTCACTCCATATTTCTGTTCCTGTGAGCTGGTTCACCTGGGAGCAGGAACAGGGGTCCACCGTAGTCACCTGCCCAGTGGCCGTCCTCAGCCTGGAGCCGCCGGTAGAAGTTCATACCTTTAGCTGCAGCATCCAGAGCCGTTTCAGAGGCCGAGGAGTCGGACACAAACCGACTCTGTGGACGGAAATCAGGACCAGACTGTTGAGGCAGACCTTATTTCTTTACAACACACCTAAAGCAGCCAGACATGGTCAGTTCTTTGAGTTTCTCAGGGTTTTCAACAGTCCAGTTTCCCTTCACTCAGTTAAAAAGCAAGACTTTCAGCTCTAGTTTCCTAAAGCATCAACAACCAAGACCCCGAGCTTTACAGCCCAGTTAATAGAGTGATATGTGGAACAATAGAAAAAGCCTGGAGACCTACGGTGTCCAGACCCAGCGAATGAGCTTCCAGCATGTTCTGCTCCCTGCTGGGCGTCTCCTGGTGGTCCAGGTAGCTCCAGGTCTGCCTGCCCTCTGCGTTGCTCAGCCTCCAGCGGCTCAGGTCGGTGGCCGGCTCCGTCCTGTACGGCCCGCCGCGCCGCCGCAGCTGCCTGACACAGAAACAGCCAAACTGAAGAGTTTCTACAGAAACTTTAACAAGCTGCAGGAAATGGTTCTGGACCAGGTTCTGCTTATGTGTCATCAGTGCATGAATAATGTGTGTGATATTCTTAAGGGACTGTTGTCTTGTGTTTTCCATGAGTTGTGGGTTCAGCCTTTTCATGCTAACTAGATATTCAGTCCATTTGATTCTTTGATTCCACCTGAGCAGCCTTCTGCTTAAAACTTTAAGCTTTAAGCAGCATTTATGTTTAACTTTGTATCTCAGTTATGCTTTTTATCCTCAAGGCTGAGATTCTGACATGATGGGTTCAATTTGCTGCAACAGAAATAAATGCGTCTGAACATCAGGTAAACATGGGAGGATCATATGTTACTAATGCTGAATCTATAGATGTGAGAAAACAGAATCCGTCTGGGTTTCGCTTTCCAAAGAGTCAAATTTAAGGGACACATCAGGTCTCAGCACTCAGTGGGTCTAGTTTCAGCCTCACTGCTTTCATGAAGAAAAGAGAGGAACCAGGAAGTTGGTCCACCTGGATTATTCACAGGTTCTTCGGGGTCCTGGACCAGAAACAGACCCAGGCCTAATTTTGATGGCCTAGTCAAAGCCCTCCCTGTCTTCAGGTCCCAAGTGATTAAGCTCGTTACAGTTTCTGCATCACTAAACTTTATAAAGTCACATTTTGACACTTTATGGACTGATGTTTAAATATAATCTATCAAATCAACCTCCAGAGCTGATGGAAGGAGTTTAGTTTAAAGTTTTTCATGTATCACTGACTTTATTTAAATAGAAATAAAACAAATACTCACGTTCCTTCAGACATTCTGCTGATAAACTCAACCTGGATCTTGTGAAGGATGTGAATGAAGTTCGTCGCCTGGTGCTGAAGCTCCACCTGCTGCCCTGTTGCTGGGAGTTGTAGTTTCTACAGCGGCTCACAGGTTCAATCCACACAACTTAACACCACATTTCCCATGAACCCCTGCGGGGCGTTTGTTGCTTGGTGAATGTGGAGAGACATGAGCAGAGACTCAGCTGGCCAATCACAGGCGGGCTGGGCGGAGAGAGGGCGGGACTATGTTGGGTTTGACCAATGATATTCCTCCTGAGGTAAACACAACACATGTGCTCATTGTGGACCCGGTAAAAGGACAAAGTTCAGTCTGATTAACGAAAATACCACTGAAGTATGGAGTTAGATTTGTTTCACAATTATTCAATCAAAAAAAAAAATAATCTCAAACAAAAAAAGTCATAAAAACTATTTAATCATGAAAATATTTTTTTACGAAACAAAAACATTTTTAAAGATTTTTTTTTG
>CAEGAF010039241.1:0-14423 GCA_903067075.1 Micropoecilia bifurca | reverse complement strand
AATCAATCAACTCAAATTAAACCAATCAGAAACAAACTGACATTTTCCCCCACACTCTCTGAACAGGAAAGATGGCCAGTCTCCCTACCCAAAAGAATATTTACTAAATGTCACAATGTAACTGAAATAAAGAACACAAAACACATTTAAACAGTAAATAAATAACATGTCAATGATCAATATGGGATGGAACCCCTGGTCTCCATCACAAATCTCAGCACACATGCAGTTGCTATGCGACGTCCTAAGAGGTTTGTTTGAGAACAATAGTGAAGAAAAAAAAAACATCATTAAGACCAATAAATACACCAGAGATATTAGGGATAAAATATGCATAAGCTTAAATAACATCCAGCACATCTCACAGAGCTCTGATTAATTTATCAGTCAAAACTAAGAAGATATGACGACAGAGACGCGGCTGTCCACCTCCATTGGCAGGTCAAGCAAATGCAGGATTAATTAGAGAGGCAGTCATGGGGCTTGTGGTAAGTCAGAGGGAAATGTAAAAACTATCCTGATAAGACTATTGATCCACAAATCTGACTGTTATGAAAGAATACGGGAAGAAGTTTGAAATGTGGAGACAGAGCAGATTTGTGGAGGAGTTATCTCAGTTATCTCTGGTTAGATAAGACTAGAACATAGCGGCTCACATGAAAAACACTAATGGTGGCAACATGGTGGAGGTGGAATCATGCTATCGGGATACTTCTCTTCAGCAGTTTAAGAAATCCGAGTTAATGTGAGGATAGTTCGAGCTTTATGCTTTATTATTAGAAAGTCTTCTACAGTGGAAAGCTGTAGCTAGTTGAGAAATGTCCTACAGGCTGAAGCCGCATTGGCAGTAAGAAGGTCTAGTATTGACTGAGTTTGGATGAATACAAAAACACACCACACTTTTAAGACTTGTATGTTTAACAAGTGTGAGAAATCAAATATAACCACTTTACATTTATTCACTGCTTTATTTTGTTCTGTAATAAAAAACAACAATGCAATACATTGAAGTGGTGGTAATGTGACAAAATAGGTAAACAGTGGCAAAGAAAATAAATTTCAATGGAAAGGTTAAAGAAGACATGAGAGGAGAGTTTTAAGCTTCACCAATGAACCTTTTATATACAGTTAGTCCATTTACCTTAAGCGACTACGAAAACCACTGGTCACAATTCATATTGCTCACTCAGATTAATACCTATGTGGGGATTGTGGTAAATGACAGCAGACAGCAGTTTGCATGTGCTTAACACAAACACATCATAAAAGCTTAGATCTGGGAACAACAAGATTTAGTCTTCATTCATACGCACATAATGTGTCACCTGAGTTATGGCCAAGCATCTTGACCAAAGCTAGACATATTTACTTTTGCTAATGTGATGACGTTTGTAGTTGGCATTCCAGGGGATGATGGTAATCAGACTCATGTGATGAATCAAATCTCAAACACTGATGCACAGTCCACCATTTCAATTTAAAATAATAATCTTTCAGGCTCTTTGAGTCACTGTTTTTGAGTTAAATAGCAGAAAAAAGCTGACAGTAGTAAAGCAGGCATGAACTACCTCCCAGCTGATTATTGGTTTAATTTTGCCTTGTGTATTTTAACGATTTGTGGATTCTGCTTGGAGGACCTAAAGCAAATAACAAAGACACATTTACTTCTCAAATTACTAGGAGTTCATGCTTGAAAAACAGCAGGTCTGTTGAGATTGGTTGATGCAACATTGCAATGTCGTGGCTTTGTCTTATCTCACTCCAAGACGGATGTGCGAAGGCCAAAGGTCACACTCGTTCGTTCTTGTGGAGGAAACAGCTTTTCCTCCTGACGATTTATAGGTATAAACTGATTATTCACCAATATGTGTAGCATGAGCACAGAAATATGTGTACAGAAAGCTGCACTTCAGATCTGACATTTGAATTACAACTAAACATTGAATACTCTCACTTTTTTTAGGAAAGCTTAAAACTGAATTTGCATATTTCTTATGAAAATTGTATTTATTTAGTGTGTCAAATGTCACTCCATATGAAAAGTAACATTTCACAGACAAATTTTTAGCACATTTTGTTACGAAAGACATGAAGTTTCTTAATCATACAATCCCCCAAATGACGTGCAGAATCAGAGGAAGGCAGTGAAAGTTAAGTTTAGCTCCTGAGTTTTGAATCTTACAAAGAAATCCCTGTCTTGAGATGAAAGGAGGGGGAGCAACATGTTGGAAAAATGATTATTTGATTGAACACAATTATCTCTGATTATGTAATGTAGCTTCCACATTCAACCTAATAAATGTCAGCCATGTTCATTGCAGGGACACCAGACAAATAGAAATCTGTGTGATCTCTCAGAGGACTGCGGGGAAAGACGCTTTCAGGATTCATAATGACTCCGCAAACATTTTCACAGCAAATTTGCCCCACTTTCCATCTTCTCCCTATAAACACCGCGGGCAGGTATCACATAGTCATCAGTGTGCTCTGCACGGTTTGGAGACATGTATGCCAATACCTACACAAATGTAAGGGCCTGCTTGTGAGTGGGTCTCCTCTTCACACTTAGAGATCTGAGTATGAAGCATGTCAGTCATAAAGTACCTCAGTATTCACACTCTTTTAAGGTTTTTCACATTTTATTACATGTGAAAAAGGATGTTGGGGGATTTAATTTAGATTTTATATGCCAGATATACACTGTCATGAAAAAAAAAATATGAAGAGGATATCTTGTGGCTTGAAAATCAAATGATTTGAACAAAGTATTTATTAATCCGGGCTGCACAGTGGCACAGTTGGTAGAGCTGTTGCCTTGCAGCAAGAAGGTTCTGGGTTCAATTCCCAGCCCGGGCCTGTCTGCATGGAGTTTGCAGGTTTTCTCCCTGTGCATGCGTGGGTTTTCTCCGGGTACTCCGGTTTCCTCCCACAGTCCAAAAACATGACTGTCAGGTTAATTGGCCTCTCCAAATTGTCCCTAGGTGTGAGTGTGTGTGTGCATGGTTGTGTGTCTGTGTTGTGCCTGCGACAAACTGTCCAGGGTGAACCCAGACTCTCGCCTGGAACGTTAGCTGGAGAGGAACCAGCACCTCCCGACCCCCCCAAGGGACAAGGGTGTAAAGAAAATGGATGCATGGATGGATTTATTAATCCATCATGTGACAATGGGAAGAGAACACAGCAAGAACAAAACAGCCACCCATCTAAGCTAACAGACTGGACAAGGAGAGCATTAATCAGGGAAGTGGTCTGGATGGTACCTCTGAAGGGGAAGCCGAGATCCATAACTCAGGTGGGAGAATCGGTTGGCAGGACTAAACAACTATTATATGTTCAGTCTGTAAATATGGCATTTATAGAAGAGTGGCGTGAAGCAATCCTTTGTTAAAAGAAAGCCATATGTTTAGTTTAAAATTTGCTACTAGTCCTTTAGGTGAGACTGCACACATGAGAAAGTAGAACAAAAATGAGCACAAAACGTAACTTTTGCTTTACATCCACAGCATTGTTTGTGGAGAAAAACTCGCACTACCAATCAGCCTGAACATAACATCCATGGAGAAACATGATGATAAAAGAATCAACAACAAATGACATGGAGGAAATGGTGCAGTTTCTATCAGAACAACATTAAACATGCAAATAGAGCCACTAGGAAATCGATTCAATCTCATCAAATTCCTTTACTGTTACTTATTTCCTCTTTAAAGTTTAATAAAAAAAAAACTTTTAAATGGATGAATTTTTGTTGATCCCCTTCAACAGCTAAAAAGAGGCAAGTTTAAAAGTTTATTTTATAAAAATGGTTGTATTATGAGCACAGTTGTGAAAGCTCTAGAAAAGACACAACTCTGTGTCTTTGATGCTAATCTAGATGGAGACAGAAAAGTGAAAAGTGTTTCTTTGAACTAAGATGACAAGAAAAGCGAAGGCACAACAAAACCTGTCATCCTTTTGAAAACAGATTAAGAATTTTATGGATATTGCGGGTTTTTTCCCCCCATTCTAACTCGGATGGCTTCTACTCACCGACTACTGTGGAAACTATGGCCGAAGAACGACGAAGAGAACGAGCGACAGGTTTCTCACACATATTCAATGACAGGCGAGCCGCCGATCAAACGACTGGCTGTCATTAGAGCGCAGCAGCTGGGGGCGAATGAGGAGGATGGCAGCAGCAGACAAGCAGTGCTGACTCTGACCCAGACAAGGAATCTTTCACAAAGTTGTTTAATTTGTCTGTTCAATGTTGGTGTAAAAGATGACAGATGGAACAGAACCAATTTGCTTCAATTTTGACGCAAATCAGAGCCTAGAAAGAAAAAAAACTGAAAGAAAAATTGCAATTGTGGGTTAGTTGGGTTTTTTTTTAATAAACACTATGAGTAATTCGATCATGTTCTGGGATTATTTTTCGTCAGAAAAGGTTTATTTCCATCACAGAAAAGTAACCCCATAACATGATTCTGCTAACCTCATGCTTGCTAATGGATGTGGTCACCTTTGGAAACGATCATCCAAAAATTCATGTTTAGCTTCTTCAGATCACAGAAATGATCCCAGATTTTAGTGGGGCAGACATTGACATGTGTAACTTCATAGTATTCGATGCACAGTAATTATTCCATTGGCACCTGAAACTAAGGAACATTGGACCATGAATAAACCTAAAGTCTGCTTAGAGAAGAGGGGCTGAAATTCTAACCTGCAAGCTTTAAAACAGGCCTCCCTCCATACCAGTGCATTAATGTGATATGTCAAATTTGTCCCTCAGTGACAAGTCCAGAGAACATTTCCCCTCTACATACTGCAGTACAAATCACTGGTAATTGGTCTATTACTCTGTCGCCATATCTGCCCCAGTCCTCACTCTGTGCAGCCCGGATGAGGAGCCAGCGAAGGGGATCTGTCTCACCTTGTCTGAGTGGCTCAGGTATGTCTCCCCCTGAGGGACTGCAGCACGCTCATTTTAAAGGGTCACCCTGCAGAGAGAGCTGTCCATCACCAGACCTCCCGGTGAGGCAAAATTCTCCCAGTCACTTCTGGGGGCCGAGCAGCAGTCGATCACCACCACTAAGAGCATTTAAAACAGCGATTTTTGAGCTAAACTCTCTTCTGCGGGACAATCCCACTCTGTCACGTCTTTGTTAAAGCTGTCAGTCAGTGCAGACTTTACATAAACCAGTAATTGCAATTTCGAACCACTCACAACCTCCTTACTTGCTGTGTCACATGTCACAAAGACCTAAGCTTTTTGTTATGACATTCTTCCTCTAAATGGCTTCACTAAGGCATCTATTGTCAGTTTGTCAGTTTGCACTTAAGAGACCAGTGTAGACTTACGTGGTTTTACAGTAGACTAAACTTTTGCCAAGCAGACTCCAGAATCACTGTAGTTGTTTCAAAGGTTAATATAAAGTATGTTCCGCATTTATTTAGTTAGTAACTCAACTAATGTTGGTGTTTGTTATCAAACTCCACCTGATTTTGACCTTTCAACGATAGACTCTTTGCTGTGTTGCTCACTTCAGCTAGCTGAATTTGTATGATTTAACCAGAATGTATCTTAAGTTTAGCTGCTTCCACACCTGTAAAGTCTTTAGCAGACCCCATCGGTTTCCTTCTGAGATTTCCTTCTATTTTTACTTCCTTCTTTTCCCTTTCAACTCAGCTGTTTCTTTTTATGTGCTGATGAAAAGCTGCTCCATACTATAATTCTGCCACCACCATGTTTTATTGGTGGGATAGTGTGTATGGGATTACATGCAGTGTTAGTTTTTAGTGTTTTACAGGTAGACCAAGAAGTTCTGTTTTGAGCTAATCTCATTAAAATAATTAAAATTGGATTTCTCATGGATTCCTCTCAACTGCGGTGCTCCTGTTGCGACTAAATTAGTAGAAGACAGGAAAAATGTCTGTCATTGTCATTTTGAAGTATCTCCATAGGCTGACAGATTCTTCCATCTGGGCTGTGAATCTTGGATACATATTTATGCAGATTTAAAGAAATTTAAAAACAGTCTATTTGACAATCCTGCACTTTTGCGCTTAACACCTGAACTTGCAATAAAATGCAGCGATGTGCCGTGTACCATGACAACACGCATCAGTACATTTTTTGTAAGACCTGGGATGGGGGGCAGTAGTTGGGGACTCTACATTGTGTGACTCTGCAGGATCATTTACACCAGTGGACACTGACAGAAGCCTCTGTCCTTGCCAACTGCCAGTGAAAAGTGGGAGCAATTAAAAGTCCTTCATAAATATTAAACACTATCTATCAGCAAATTATCCAAATAAATGATGCAGCCACTTCAAAGCACGCACTATCAGAATCTAAATGTTCCCTGTAAATACAGCACAGTCATGGGATCTTTATGCTCCACTCTTATTCCAGATCCAGCCAGTTTTAAACTGGCACGGCGCCAGTGCAGCACTTCACCGTGCCAGCAAACAAAGAAATGGAAGAACTAAAATTTGGCCGCATGCTTATACAGTAACTGATCAGCTGGTGGAAGCAGAAAGAGACCTGAACAGCACTGATTTAGCTGTAAGCCCCTGTGAAAAATAGATTTGCTGAAAGACACAGAATAATGGTGGAATAATAGATGTGACAGGGATCCCAGAACATATTCCCTGTTTTGTGACACAAAATGGGCAGAGTAAGCAGAGTAAGTAAGTTATAACCTATAAACACAATCTTCAAAAGGACATTTAACATTTTTACAGATAGAATGTAAAATAAAGTCCAAATTTTAATTTTCATGAAAAACGTTGAAGCTTAAATTGAACCCTTTAGCCTATCCTCCCAGAGAAGAATGGTCTTAAGAGAGAATCTCTCAGCGTTGTGTCATGAATAACAGCACCTCTCTGTATTATTAATCAGCTCGGGGATAAAATTGGACTCGAAAAGACACAGTGACAGATACTTTCTGGTCCGGTGCCAAGCGGAGGCAAGTGAGAAGTCTCGGAAGTGTTTGCAGCAGAGTGTAAAGGAGCCGCGCAGGTCATGTTAGCTGTGTTCAGATAACCACTGCTAAAGGCTGAGCCGAAACGGGGGCGGCTTCGCTTCGAGAAACATCCAGAGTCCGGTCCTGTTTGCAATCAGCATGTAGAGTCTGTGCTTCCAGTATGTCACGGAATGTGAAAATGTCAGGGAAAGCCAGTAGCTTTTCTCAGCTTCTGCAGGGAGCTGCAGTACAGAGGGAAGCTTTAGCATAGCGCACCCAACAGCCCGACTAAACTCAAAACATAGAACTTATACGATAACTACAATAGCACCAAACTAGTGCTATTGGATCTGAAAACTAGTTACAGTTTGGGAATCCAAACAAGGACAAATGCATATAGTCTTTAAACCTGGTGGTTTGGACCATAATTAGTCCCTAAAAGGTTGAGTGATAAAAAAAGGGCCAAGCTTTCAAGTCTGTATTGGGATGGTAGCATGATGGAATCGGCTAAAGGTTCAGTAAACTATTTAGTCGAGCTTGTAGAATAATATTCAAAATGTTTACACAGTATGAAACATAAATACTAATGGAATGTATGCAATTTTTAAAATTTAAAACATGTTTTCAGTTTTGGCTATTAGCAAAAAGCAATGGCTGGACGGAAAATTTTAAGTCTGATTTAAAGGCAAATGGCAAGAAAAAAGTGTACATTTTCAAAGTGTACATAAAAACATCCAGTTTTAATAAATACGTTTTTTGTGCATCTACAAAAACAGCAAAGATCTGCACTCATTTTAAAGTATCTCTATTACAATAGTCTGAATGTGAGAAGTCTATTTTAGATTTTGGACTTAAATTGAATCTTAAAATCAGATGCCAACTTAAGTATCCCTTTCCAATGACTGCATCTGCAAATAAACATAACATTTGTTTTGTTACATTTGTTTAAAAAACATACTACATATGTTTATTTTTAGAAAATATAACATTTTCCACCACAGAGCACTCTTTATGCCTCCTGAAGAAATGGACAATGAACCATATCAATCAAAACAAGATGCCACAAAAGGTTTCCCCTCAAAAAACAACAAAATCTTCGTCCTCTTGAGCTTTTTGAGTCCAGAAGAGGATTTCCTCCAAACAGGAATGTCAGTAATTGTTGTGGAGAGGATCTGTGAGTGCCAGCTGACGGTATTAAAACATGTGTGTTCAAGAATCTAGAAAGTTCATTATCAGACTTACCAAAAAGCGGTGATGATGGGCACAGTTACTTTTATTGCATTGGTATTGTTTTAAACAACCAGCAGTTATATAATGACAGGAGATTTTCAACAAGTGATATGAACATGCAGCAATCTTATGGTATTCCTGCAGATATGTTAACTTTTTTTAAAAAAAGAAAAGTTCAAACAGTGTTGTAATTTTCACTGACATAGTTTGCTTGAACAGAAGAGTTTAAGCTATTTCAGCATTGTTTTGTTTCTCTGCTCCTGAATGGTTGAAACAAGAAAAACTTGGCAAGTACTAGTTCAAAACTAGAAAAGGAAACTTAGAACAAGAGATAAATGTCAATTAATTAAAAATAAATAATAATAATAATAATAATAATAATAATAAATTATTTACAAACATTATTGTACATCAATTATAAATATATATCTCAATCAACATTATTATAAAACATACAGTTAGATTTTTTTTTAAAGTTTCATGCATTTTGAATCATTTTTACCATAAAGTGGCAGTAAGGCACTTGAGTCCAGGAGTGAAACAGGGAAACCATTTGATTTGGGCTTTGTCCTAATATGGACCATATGTGTTGCATGTTGTGAATATTTCTGACAAGTTGAGCTTGTTTAGTCTGCACGGTTCCGTTTACATGAAAATGTGACAAATTCAACATCATGGCTGTCTTTCGATCAAGTGATAGGCCTTTAAAAAAACACATTACTGCAGCGTGCAACAAATTAGCTTATCATTCACATCTGTTGTTGCATTGAGGTATGTACTGTGAAACTACTCCTCTTGCAGGTACAGTTCCACATTTAACCAGAAATGGTGCAGTTAAACTCATGGTCTCTCTCTCTCTCTCTGACAACTTTTGTCCATCCAGTTTAGAAGGAAATTCTTGGGATTTCTCTGCAGCCTTGTGGAGTAATTCACAAAAGGAAGAGATTATGTAGACAAACAAAAGCTGCGCTCACTTTACACTCACACATCTGTGAAGAATTCATTTGTGCCTTTAAATGCTGTGCTAATTTCATAGAGCTTGTGTTCAATTATTCATACCAAGTACATAACTTTTCAATTAACTAATCAGCTGACTCTGGAGGTTTCAGCAAACATGGGTCCCCTCCCACCCCCTCCCACCCAGCACAGGTCACCAGCAGCCATGGAGACTCGATCTTCCCTTGTATTGTTAATTTCCAGATACCTAGAGAGCAAATAATTGAATAAATATTCAAGAGAGCAAAATGAACTTTTAAAAGTGTGCATCCCAGACTAATGTAGAACGGATTGCGATCCATTTATGAGTCCATGAATTTTCAGTCAAAGTCTGCCGTTTCTGCAATAATTATTAAGCGAACTGAAAGCTTCTTTTGAAATAACCCCACATGAATCAAAATGTTCAGATCACTTACTGAAGATGAAATAGTCTGTCTTTGGTTTTTATTAACTGCAAAGTTGGGATTTTTTTCACTCCAAGAAGATAGATATGCATCAAGGAAATTCATGCACTACCGCCATTAAAAATAAAAATCAATGAGGGCTCTTCTTCCTGTAGTTTTAAACCGAACAACTCAGCAGAACACCTGCCAGCTTTTGTCTGATGAAAACAATTCCACTTAATATTGTGAAACTTCTTTCAATGGATGTTTGTCTTGTGTATATCTGTACTAAGTACAGAAGGAGGTGGTGTTGAAAACTGTTATTGCTGATGATACACAGTGTCTTGTAAACACATTTCAAACCTTTTACGTTTTTCACATTTTGTTTCATTGCAAAACTGATTTGGCAAAAAAAAAAAAGGAGAAAGGAAAGGAAGCCATAGAATTTTACATTTACTTTAAAATTATGCACTGCTTCATATTGATCTATCAGGAAATCTTTTAGTAAACTACATTGAGTTTGTTACAAAATGTGAAATATTTTAAGGGGTGTGAAAACTTTTTCATTGCACTGTAATAAGCTTTGAGCACCACAGTCATTCAATCTGACTGACTTTCAGGAGGAAGTGGAGGCTGGTGTGATGCATTACCAGCTCCATTACAATCCAACACAACAATAAACTGCATTCACTAACGCAGCACATTAATCCACAAGATTACACGCTTTAGTTTCTTGTCACCTGCTTAAAATGAACAGTTGACGTTTAATTTGTCCATTATTATCTAAAACTTAGTGAAAACATGAGCTAGAGAAGAAGAAGTTGAGATGAGTGAGGAAGAAGCAGACAGAAACTGTTTCACTCACATGCCAAATTCTGTCATGTTATCCCCAATCTAATCTCTCTGAGCTGATGACATATCTGCAGAGATAGCAGGCAGGAACGAAGGGAGTTCCCATGAACAGCAAGCCACTGGCCTGAGAATTGCTAAATTATGCACATTAATACATTCTGTACTTTCTCGTGAGGTTTACCAAAAGCTTTTTGCTAAACCAACTTTTCAGTTTTATTTTTACCAATGATTTTCAAAATGTTTAAGTAATTTCCTGAAACTAAAATGGCCTTTTGATAAATTAAATCACCATCTCCTTGCCTTTTTTCTTTCACACCTTTTAATTCATTTCATTATTTCCGACATAAAAATTTATATTACTACTATGAGCTGCAAAACTTAATTCAATCAAAGAGGAAAAACTAAAATGATGATAGTGCCCTTTGAACTACTTTAAAAGTCCTACATTAAGTGAAAACAAAGTTTTAGATTGGATGCGAAATTGTAACCTGTTGAGAATCGTCAGCTTTCAGATATATTAGTTGGGATGCAGTAATTCTTTTCATCTGTTGTGTTTCTGTCTTAAAGGTCCAATATCAACCAAACTTCACTCAAAACAAGACATGTTCAACGTTCCAACCTGAAATTGAATTTCGCCCGAGAGGCTCAGATCTGTGATATTTTAAAGCAAAGAGCTTCTCCATTCTTTGTCATAAACATTTCAACATCCACAATAGCTTTCTTCATGTGGTACTAATTCTCAAAGCAATCCTTTCTGGAATAACAGTAGACATCATAAACCACAAAATGCATGAGCCTAAAGAAGCTGCATGGTGCTGCGGTTGCCCCAGATCGAGCAGATTTGAACATCGGTTAGCTAAGGCTGCTTCCCCTTACAGCCAGGTAAACAATGTAATAGGAAACTGTCACAACTGATTTGAGCGGCACAAAGCCAATAGCATGAGATGATGTGACATGTCTGCTCAGATCACAGCCGGCTGATAATCTGTTACGTTGGAGGGTGTGTAAGGGGCAGCAGACCATGAGAGGAAAAGGAGAAGTGCGGAGGACAGTAGAGAGGAAAAACGATGGCATCGGAGGAAAAGAGGACATGGATGATGGGAGGAGAAACAACAAGAGGTGGTAGAATATGAAAGGAAAGAAGGAAGTGACTTGTTAGAACTGGACAGTGTTAATTTTGGTTCCTGTCGGCTAGCACGCATGGGTAAGGTGATACTCCCTCTCGAAAACCAAACTGTGCTTTCTGGGCAATGGCCCAAGCCTGGAGTTGTCTGTGAATTTGGCCCGTATAAAAGCCACTTGTACGGCTGTGCCAGTGTTAATTCTATCCAACCAGCCCAAAACAACTCCACAAACCACATAAACCAACATGGTGAGCCCCATCCTGAGAGCAAACAAAGGTTGTGTGGATGCAGAATGTGTGTTACGACTCAGACAGTTTCACATGGAGTACATACAGACATCTTAATGTTCAGAAATTATAGCAGACAAAAGAAGTTCTGAAAGGGTCCACTTTTTCAAAACTTGCATTTCTAATTGGTCTATTTACAAGAAATTAATTCAAGTACATTTACACAAGGAAATAAGTCCATATCAGTAAATAAATTAAGTGGATAAAGAACTCCTGATTTAAATTTGAAAATACTTAGATTACTTTGAGTGATATTGATCAGGGCTGTTCAATATTAAGAAAAAATATCAGTTTTGAAAGTTATGTGGTTCATCAGGATCAACCCACATTTTCCACTTGTCTTTTTTTTAAAATCATTATAAATTAACCGGCTGTATGTGAATCTAGGGCCGGATGATTCATGGAACTGGTCAAATATTGCTTGAGTTCGTGAAAATAGACTATCAAAAATGCAAAATGTTTTATCCCTGCTGTATAACCAGTGCCATAAGATATGAAGTTTCTATTTTTTATTTTATTTTACTCAATTTAATTTTTTATATCTTTTGCCGTAACTGTGTATTGACTCTCATTACAGCTTGTATGAGGGAACGTTACCGTGTAAAACATAAGTCGCAACACAAATATATCTCCAATTTCATTGATTTCACTTGGAGATGCTGCGTAAGCTTTACTTGAGCACAGGAATAAATGGAGGAAAATGTCCCACTTTTACTACTGGACGCAAAATAAAAACGTCAACTAAAACACAAGAAATGAAACACTAGGGAATCCTACATTTATCACCCTTTTACGGGCACAGACTTCATGTGCTCTCAAGTGCTGCCTCTGTCCCTGTGCGAATCAAGCCCTCTTTGATTAGCCATTCAGAGTGGATGGGATAAGGCTGGCCCCAGGTGGCCCCCTCCGTTAAATAGCAGATTAAAGAGTGCACAAGTAATTTCTTTAGCCTAATCTTATTAAGGGAAAAACAGCTGTCAACTGTCACCGCGTGAATACAAAAAGAAGTCTATGCTGCTCAGCAACTCGACACAAATGTAGAGGCAAACCTTATGAATATTCAGCATCTGTAAGGCTGAAATCTAACCCGTGTCATTAATTCACATACAAACCGCAGGAGATATTTGCAGAAACAAACTGTTGTAATATTATAAGACTGCAACAGTCTTATAATATTACAACAGTTTTTAATTTTTGCCAATAAGTATTGCCAATATTTCATAAAAATGATTTAGTTTTACATTTCACGTTCCAAAAGTAATCCTGACATAAAATCTGTTGCCAAATCTAATCTAACAAATTTCACTGTCACAGCTGATTTGTAGTTTAGGAATTTTTTTATGTGAAAAATGAATGTTTAGGAAGTGGTTTTGTAAAAGTATTCCCAATCCCTGAATATTTTCACATTATTATATGCTACAATCACAAATTTTATTGCATTTTGTTTTTATTCTATATGTATACCATCCACTATATATTATAATTTTCACTATATTTTATATTTTATGAAGTAGATGGTGTTGAATAGTGCTCAAGGTTCTCTACCCTGTAAGAGTGCAGCATTTAATGCATCCATCTGCACTATTTCATTTTCATCACTCGCTCAGATTCACAGCTCGGCTTAGACATTTTTGGCCCCGCGCCCTCTGACATGATCTGACACCAGGTGCTCAGGACCACAGGGTACTTTGGGGACCCCTCCGATTTAAAGCCTCATCACCTCTGAATCCCCTCCCATGTAATTCTACTACCTCTGTACACACACACAGACGGTGGTCGTGTTCATTGCTGCGCCCACGTCAAACATTCGAATGAACTTTAAATCACATGTAAAAATCCTTCACAATTTTTTATTTTTTTTTTCTAAGGCGTTGGACGGAGAGTTGGTTAACTTCTCAGTGGTTTATGACACCTCAGCACCGCTGGCCACACACTTTGGCGCCGCACCATCATGGCCTTTTGATTGGTCCTCCTCTCTGTAATTGCCAGTGATTAACCCTGGCATGAGAGCAGGCCAGACAGAGTCCTTCTTCTCTCTCTGCTGACAGTTCTTGTCAGTGGGCTTGAGGGGCAATTTGGCTGCTGACATGCCTTCCCCAGTCTCTTGTTACCGAGGAAAAATGCAGCGCTTGACCCGGTACTTCCAGACTATCTGCCGAATTCCTCCCTCTCCCTGTTCCCCTTCCTCTTTTCTCCCCCACTGTTTGCCTGTCTTTCTTCTGTCATTGCCTTCCCTTCGATCTTTTTGCTCCTCTTTTCTTCTGCTTGGCCCCTTTTTCTCAAACGTTTGTCTTTCTTTCTGCTAGAGTTCACTTCGGACAACCCGACTCCTTAGCTTTCGAGCTTCAGCTGCCTGTATTTGCCTGCTTGCAAGACTGCACAGGGGAAACAAACAAAGGGCATATTGTTAATCTGTCCGTAAGAAAGCCTTATCTGGTTGTAGACATGGTATTAAATTTCGGAGTGGCCCCATGCAGCCATGCTGGGGGTGGGGAGCATGGGGCAGGGAGGGGGGCAGAGTGACAGACTCAGAGAGAGAGAGAGAGAGAGAGAGAGAGAGAGAGAGAGAGAGAGAGAGAGAGAGAGAGAGAGAGAGAGAGA
>CAEGAF010039235.1:0-20644 GCA_903067075.1 Micropoecilia bifurca | reverse complement strand
TAGATAGATAGATAGATAGATAGATAGATAGATAGATAGATAGATAGATAGATAGATAGATAGATAGATAGATAGATTTTCTTTAAAATGCCAAGTTGTTTTGGAAACCTGTATCTTATTCTGTTCTGTCTGTACAAATAGATGTAAAAAGTGTTTATCAAAGTGTCACAACTTCTTCTCTGACCTGATTCTTGACTCTGTCAATTCTCTCCTGCAGAGAAGCTGCTTCTTTGTTCAGATTAGCAATAAGACCCTGCATGTGATGTATCCTTTCCTTCTCCACCTTCTCTTCTAGCATGAGACTCTCCCAGGTGTTGTTCATGTCCTGCAAATGGAGGCCGGTACAAAGACACACACGTAAACAGACGCCCGCACAAAAAAAGGCACAAAGGCTTTTCACCAAGACAGAGATTCACACCAGATGGGTGTGACATGAGTCCCAGAGCTGGACTGTTGTAGTCGTGAAAGTCTCAGCTGGATTTTGAATTGCAGTAAAAATTATTTCCACATGCAGGAAATGAGAACCCCGAATAAGAATAACATGGATAACAGCACCTCTATTCCACAGTTTAGAATATACGTCACAATGATGCTGTTTGTCAGATTCAAGGTTCCTTTTGAAGATAACAACCTCTGAGCAGCTATCAAACACTTCTCATTAAAGACACATTTCTATTCTTAAAAGTAGGTTTGTTTTGGTCTCATGTAATATTCTAATTGTAATTGTTATGTTTGTATTATCTATAAGCAGAAAATGATCATCATAAAGAGAAATAGAGGTGATAAAACATCAGTATTTGTCTAATTAGTTTATATGACTAGAAAAATGTGATACATAAGCGACATCCGCAAACAGCAACGATGGACAAGTGGGGGGGAATTTCTGTTTCAAAAATAAATCTGGAAAACAACGACTGTTGTGTTCAAGTTGTGCTAAAACGAATTAGCCAATCAGCAAAGCTATTCAAGCCTAGAATAGCATCTCAATGCTAAACAGTTCAAACTTATAAAATATTTCTTTAAATAAGTCACATGAATGATCAGGGCTTCCTGAAACACTTGAAAGTTGAATGGATTCCATCCTTCAAAAAATGTTGTTATTGTTGAAATATTGAATATGTTTATTCAATATTTTAGCAGCAAAAAAGCATTTTGAATTGAAAATAAAATGTTTTTTGATTAAAATGTGATTAATTACAGACCTGCAATTAACTTCATTAAAAATGTGATTAGTGAGTTACCACTAATCAGGTTAATATAGATTATTGTTTCTCCACCCCAACCCCCTGTTTTTTTTTTTTGATAAATCGCACATTGTAATAAGCAATATTTAGCTGTTGTTCAGTTTATGTTAACATTTCTGATCACTAGTTTCTGACATTCACTTGCTTTTTGCCGAAACCTTATAGAGAATCAGCCGAGTTGTTTTTCACAGAACCTGAATTTCCTGGTGGAATTCTTGAATTTGCTTCTTCTTAGACTTCAGCATTTTCTCGGTGGACTTCAGCTCTTCCTCCAGCTGCTCCTTTTCCTGGTACTCTTCACCTTAAACAAACATAATCAGTGTTAGTTTTGACCAAAACATAAGTCAACTTTCACAAGCACAAGAGCTGCGTTTCCGCTTCCAGAATTTCCCGCCAGACGTACTGAATTTCTTAATTTTCCTGAGGCTGCTGCTGTAATCAGAGCAGCGACCAGAGAACAACTGGACGGTGTTCTTCAGAGCCTCGGTTTCAAGCTCCATCCTGTGCATGTATGCCTTCATTTCTTCTGACTTCCGTCTGAGTTCCTCCTTGTCCAGCGCGGCCTGGTGCAGAAAACACACAACACAATTCAAGATATTATTGGTGTGCAGGGAAGACAACAGGCTCCGTATGTGTGGAAGGCGTCTCACCTTAGTGATGTAGTAAATCTGGGACTTCTCGCCCTCAGAGCCCACCAGTGAACTTTCCATGATCTCAAAGCGGTTCTTCACCGTTTCAACTTTGGATAATTCTTCATTTAATTCCATGCTGGAACAAAATAAGAGGACAAATTAACCTAATATGTAATTTATGTAAACTTTTAATTTAAAAACATGATTAAAATAACACATTCTAGCATAATGTTTACAAACAGCAGAAATGAGTGATATGGTCTTAAACATTTACTGTTATATTTTGTGGTATTGTGGTGATAAGAAAAATGATGACAATAAAAAACTGCCTGGCACTGCATTTATATAGCACTCAGCTTCTGTGCGCCTCAAATCTGGAACAAACTTACAGAAAACTGTAAAACAACCAAAACACTGAGTTCCTTTAAATCAAGAAACGTGTTTAGTTACTTTTGACCCCTAATAAATGTTACATTGACCAACATATTTGATGTTTATTGATTATTTTTAACAATGTCACTTCACAAAATATAATTTTAATGAAAGTATTGATGATGTTTTTATGTTTTATGACCTGCCTTATTGCTGAAATGTGATACACAAATCCACTCGATTGACTGATTTATCGATTGATAGCGCTATTCCCATTTTTAAAGTGTGATTTATATAACTAAGCTGCTCACTGTGACTGCATTTAATCATATTTTCAAATTGAATGATATATATTGATGCTCTCGTGAATAATGGAGAAATTAGAAAAAAAAATTCGATCACACTGTCAGTTTTGTTCTTCTTCAATAACTGAAATGTATCAGGACAACGTTAAATCAAATTCTTATCACGCTTAGACCTTTTTTCACGACAAATGATAAATGATAAACGATAAACGATAAACGATACAATAAATGTAGAGTATATAGTGCACAGGTGTTCTTACCTCAGTTTCAGCCTGTCCTGCTCGGTAATCTTGAGCTGATGTTTGAGCATTTCGGAGTAAACGTGAATCTCTTCCTCCCGCTCTTTCATGGCTCTCTCAAGCTCTAACTTTCTCTTCTCCCATGACGTCATGCTGTCCGCATCTTTATAGATGACATCTCTGATGCGCTTCACCTCTGCCTTCAAAAGGTTGTTGTTCACTAAGCCATCCTGATGGAAAATACACAAGTAACGTTTCATGATCCTTTTCTCCCCCTAACAGTAGCCACACTATACACCTATTTTCACTAAGAAAAAGAAGCCAGTTCGCTTTTCCAGACTGCGAACTGGCTTCGCAGTCTTGTTTAGTTCAAAACAAAAAACATAATAATTCCATTTCTTTTATGATCCTACATGAGCAGATATAATGATCCTAGTAAAGTACAATTAATGTATGGATTGAATTCAATATGACTCAATATTCTCATGCTTTAGACTCATCTAAGACATTTACTGTTCATTGTGCTCTCATAACTTAACCCATTTTTACACAAAAATGAACGCAAACACCACAAAAATATTTATATTTCCTTCATGTTAAAACCACAAATTGTAACACATTTTTTGAGATTTGATGTGACAGATTAACACAAAGCAAAACATAATTGTAAAGTTAAAGAAATTGATTGTTTGACACATTTAAGTAACTTAAATTAATACCTTCCAGAGCAGAAGATGTTTGGCATAAAGTAGTTTCTCTCAATAGCTGTGCTTTATTTTCATTTTAATTTAATAGTAAGTAGGACTATAAATATCCAGTACATTTTTTTTACCAAAAAATGATAAGAGCAAATTAATTCTTCTATTAAAAATTTTGTATTTGGTTAACAGAAGATTGTTTTGTTGAAAATTTTGTTCTCACTTTTGTTTCTTGGAATAAGCTTTCTAGATCAAATAAACTGAAAAGAAAAACTGACTTAAAATCTTAAGAATCTGCCTGCCTTTTATTAAGACAAAAGAAATTTCATCTTTGTTTCATTAAAATATTACTTGCTTGATTTATTGCTGAGCAGATTAAAAAAGACACAACAGTGGCCAGTAAATACTTTCAGCTTTGGGATTCTGGACCAAAATGTTTGGACGCTAATGGTGTCATTTAACTTCACAAAGAAAAAAAGGTAGGAAAATACAGTAAGAACTTCTGGTTCTTCCTGTATTTGTTTAAGCCAGCCAAAAACTATTCCTGAGTTAGTTTCCCCTGCCTCATTGTTCCCTCTTTAGATGCTTAACATTTAATGGTATCTGGAATGACACGCCACTCACCAGCTTCTTCAGTTTGAGCTTCTTCAACTCCTTTTCTTTGTTGACACAAAGCACCAACAGGCAGTCAACCTGCTCAGTCAGGTCTTTCTTCTGAGTCTCTAACTTCTCCATCTCTTTCTTCGCACAGCGGATGTCGACCTGCCAGAGACACACTCGCCATATGTAAAATGTAATAACTCCACTGGAACTTTAAAGGCAAATCTTTGAGGAAGTGCTTTCCAGACAGACCTCACATTCATTGAGTGCATTCTTGAGTATTTTGACTGTCTCCTGCTTGTCTTCCAGATCGGTGGTCAGCTCTTTAACCTTCACCTGCAGCATCTCACTTTCATCTGTGTGAAGGTCACCTGACAGCTGAGCTATTTTCCTCTGAAGCATCAGTATCTTTGCCTCCTACCCAGAGCAGAGCAGAGAACAAAATCAAAATACAAAGTAGAAAAAGCCAAACGGTTTGAGTGCCGGGTGCTATATTTGTGTGTATGATTTTTTTGTCAACATGCCTGATTGTTGCTGATCATCTGCTGCCTGATGAGTGTGTTCTCCATCTTAGTGAGCTGGCTCAGCAAGTTGCTTATGGTGAACTTATTCTTGGACGTCACAGCTAATAGACTCTTCTCCTTTATTTTGGCACTTTGTAAATGTTGTTTCTGGCGAAACAGCTCCTCCATGAGGTCATGCTGCTGAGCTTCCAGCATCTGTAGGAGGGAAGGAAGGAAGGAAGGAAGGAAGCAAGGAAGCAAGGAAGGAAGGAAGGAAGGAAGGAAGGAAGGAAGGAAGGAAGGAAGGAAGGAAGGAAGGAAGGAAGGAAGGAAGGAAGGATTTAGACTGACTGAGTGAATCTTTTTCATACATAAAGACGAATATAGACTAAAAAAAGAAAACATTTCAAATTAAAAATGTTTTTTGGATTAATGTGCTAATTTGGTTTCAGGTGAAAATAAAGTAAAAGACAATAAATATATCTGGACACAGACAAACTGAGAATAAAGTTTTTTGTTTGTTTGTTTTAAGAAAGAAGCAGATAAGAGCAGTAAGTGGTCTGTGTCGCGGTGTCCCACCTTCATGTCCTGTTCTGCCTCCGACAGGATCTGCTCCATGTGAGCGGCTCTCTCCTCCTCACTCAGAGCGCTCTCTGTCCCAAGCTTCAGCTTCGTCTGCAGCGCAGCATTGTAGGCCTCACTCTCTAGTAACCTACAACACAAACATGGACACACACACACTGCAGTAACATGCGGGCTCTTAGATTCAGAGATGCCTCCTCATATCTATCTCACTGACTTTTCGATGTTGATGTCTATGTCCGCCTTCATCTTGACGATTTGGGATGTAACAGACTTCATGTCACCCCTGTGTTGATACAGCGTGGTCTTGTAACTATCGAGCTGCAGGATAAATAAGTCTTTAAAAAAAATTACAAATAACGAATGACAAAAGCAAACATGAGCGGCGTGTGTTTTGAGAAACTGACCTCAACCTGCATCCTGGCCAGGTTTTCCTGGTGTTTCTTCAATTCCTGCCGTAGGATGGACTTCTGCATCCTGGCCGTGGCGATGTTCCTCTGCAGCTCTCTGTTGTTGTTCCTCTCCGTGTCCAGCTTGTGCTTCATTTCTGCAACACGGGTGTTCTTTTCCCTGGTTGTCTGCCTGCCCTGAGCAATTTTCTGTAATGAAAAGAAAAAAACAATAAGCTTTTGTTGCAAAAGTCCTGTTTGGTGTAGAAATACAGTTAAGTTAAGCCGGCTGTAGACGTCTTACAAGTGAGCATCGCTCCATGTCTAAGTCGAGTTGCTTTTTCTGCTTGATGGTGTTTTCACACAGGTGGAAGAGGTACTGGATCTCAGTGCGAGCTTTCTGTATATCCTCTATGGTCTTATCCAACGCTAGCTGCATGGACAGAATGTTCAGAATAATAGAGAAATACAAAGAAGGCCTCCAAATTAGTGATGTTGCCGCAAGAAAAGAATCACCCGTATGCTTCACTTTATAAATAAAAAATATATATATATATATATATATATTCCTGTTTAAAAAAGCAATTGAATTATTTGTTTATTTGCATCTTTTATTGGATGTTGCTATTAAAAGCTAAGGTTGTTAAGTGAAAATATGCAGATTGACAATTTTTTTTAAAAAACTGGCACGTTTTAAAAAGTGTGGACGTTTTTAGAACGATTAAGCAATAATCAATAGATTAAGCAATAATCAATAGATTAATCGATTATGAAAACAATCATTAGTTGTACCCCTACTCCGAATACAGACTAATTTCTGCTATACAAAAAAAAAATCAAAAAGACACAAGGACCACAAAGTAAATGGAATACCGAAACAAATGCCAGGTCAATATTTTCCATACCAAACTAACACATTCAGTAACATGCGCAGTGTGATTGCTGTGTGTTCTTATATTACCTGCGCAGACCTAGTCTCTGTTAGCTCTTTGTCAAGTGCTTTGCGCTTTTCTTTGACCTCCAGAGTCTTCTTCTCTATACTCAGAAAGAGTGACTAAATGAGACACACAGATGGCTGTTAGCTGAGGAGGCACACGGTTGTTGCCAAAGCTGCAAGTGTTGCTTAATAACCTTGATCTTGTGCTCGTCCATTTGGGTGTATTTCATGATGACCATTAAGTCGTCATCCTTTTTAGCCGCCTCTACTAAGAAGTTCTCCATGGTCTGTTCGTCCAGGTCCATCTGAAGCCGCAGCTCCTCCAGAGTCTGCGTTGCCTTTAGCTGGCTTTTCTGAAAACACAGAAAGAAGAATCAGAGGCACATTTCGCTGCTGTATTGGTTTCTCTTCTTCAAGTCATGCAGTGTTCAGACCTCTATTCTGTCCATCTTCTCATATGAAATCTTTATTTCTTTGTTGGCCTGAGCTGTCAGCTGACCATAGCGTTCCTGCTCTCTCTCTGCCAGGGTCTTCAAATGCTTCGTCACCTCAAGCTCTTTTTCGGTTGCCTTCATCAGAGTCTGTACGCAGTCAAACAGACGATATGATAGCACAACTTGGCTTTCTAAAACATCACACAATGGACAGTCACTGTCTGACACTAATACTGAACTTTCTACCAAAGTTCTGTTTTAGGGTCACGTGTGTTAGTGTTGTGATAAATGATAAATGATTTGTGTGGATCACTTTTGACCCACACAAAGTGACGCATATATCCTGTACAATTCAACAGAAAAATACACCAAAGACTACGACTTAACTGCTGTAAGATTTAAATGCGTTAAAAATTGTAACATAATTATTCCCTTTCTGGTACAGCTGCATTTCTGACGCATAAACACCAGCAATGAATGACAAAGCCGCTTCTCTTGACTCAATTAATTAATTAGTTAATTCTTGCTTCCGAAAGTGATCTGATGGGAGGCTGGAAAAAACGATGGGTGTGTTTAAGTTGTGCTGAAAGCAGTTATCCTATCAGCAAAACTATTCAAGCTTAACGTAGCATCTCAACGCTAAACATGTAGCAGCAGCGCAGACGTCCCCAATGCTAATGTCAGCGTCCAAAGTCTACATTTCTAAAGAAGATCCATCAATGATCAGCGGATCCCGAAACACTTGAAAGCTAAACGGGGAGGGCAGCACTTTGCACCAATCTGATGGTTGAATAACCTGAATAACAGATTAAAGACAATAAATATCTTTGTTGTTGGAGCTCTTTTTAATTGAATTGATAATTGCCATGTATGCCCCTTCTAGGACACACCTACAGCTCCTTTGATGTTGCTGGCAGCCTCTCTGACTAGTTGAGCCTAGTCTTTCCATCAGTGTTGGAGAAAAGTTAGATTTTTGTTAAGTTTCTGTTTTCTTATATTTTCCACAACATTTGGCTCTGGTATTCAGTGTCATCATGTATATCCAGCATAATTTTGACAGAAATGTTTCAGGATTTTCCTGATTGTAAATCGACTTGCAACTTCTGTGCAATCGGTGGTGTAAGCTATGGGAGGCTACGTCCTACTAGCATGGCTGGTCTCTACTTCAGTTTAATCAGAATAGAAATAACAACAGGTAGGAACTCAAGAAGACTAAAAGCTGAATCTGTAAGTTTACTTATGTGCAACTGGGGTCAATGCATGAATTCATTCTAAAGTGAAATTGTACATAATGTAATGATGGAAACATTTCCATTATTTACGCTGTTTTAAATCACAATAACCTGATACTTCAACATCGGCAAGTACTTCTAAAAGCCAGTGTATGTGGTACATTTATAACATAAGGTTAGTTCCAACACACTCACCTCAGTGTTAACCAGCTGTAGTTTACTCCTCTGGAGGCTTTCATTAACAAGCTTCTGTCTATCTTTAATTTTCTTAAGTTCATTCTCCTGTTGCAGAACCTCCATCTCAGCTTTATAAACCTGTTGTCAACAAAACCATAGAAATCAGAAACTGAAACTACAACTTCAGTGTTAAAGGGATGGACATGGTCATCGACAATAAACAGGTAGAACGTAGATTTCAGTTGATGCTCAATTGGTATAGGGTTCAAACGGTGACAGAAAAACACATACCATGCCATTACACTACCAGTAGCATACTGAACTGTTGATACAAGGATGATAGCACAACTTGGCTTTCTAAAACACCACGCAATGGATACAGTTTTCTAATGTTGAAACTCAAACTTAATCATTTTTGCTGAATTAAGTTCAGCCTGTTTTACTTTAGTATCTATTGGAATCAGAAAATAATATTTTTCACCACCATCTCCTCACCTTACCTCTAGCACAAACCTGAGAGGAGTATTGAAGCTTTCATTTTGAAATGTTCAGTAGGCTTCATTTCAAAGGGCCTCGCTAATCCCAACATTGGTTGGGTTAAACCAGTCATACAAAAATATCTAACACCTGCTGTGAAAAATGTGATGCTCTTATTTTGACAGTCCAATGTGGTTGTCAGTTAAGGGGTATCAAGTTTCATGAGTCATATAGTTCTTACTTCCTTTGATCTAACTGCAGCTCTAACTGAGCGGCAGTTAGTGTCAGTAACACTCTGCGTTTCTGCAGTTGTAACCGATAAATATAATTGATAAATGTTTCAGACAGCTGTCCCTATGTTTTGCTGCAGCAGGCCTCAATTAGAGATAATGCTCCATTAAGTTAACAAAAGACAAGAAACAACTTCCTAAAATAAACAAAATATCATTCGAATTAAATAAGAAAGAAAAACACATTCAACGTAAATTACATCGTTTGGCAATTGAAGTGTTTGCTTCTACTCCTGAAATAACTGATAAATCAGCTCTCAAACGTTTGGTGCTTTTAAACGATATAACGTTTCACGCTGAATACCTGTTTTGCTACAGTTCTACTTTTAATACTCATATTTAGCCACCGGACATATATACTTAGCTTACGCTTATAATACATTTGAGTAAAATATATGCTGCGCGTACTAAGGTAGCTCGAGGGAGTTTTAACTGCCGGTGACTGTCTTACCTCCTCCAGCAGAGCTTTGTTGGCATCGCTCAGTTCAGGAAGAGCAAAGCTATTATCCCAGCCAATTTCAGATAATATTTTGTCTAAATCAGGGTTATTAAACTGACTAAAATCAGAGCTAGACATTTTTTCTGTCCTGCTTGACAGCGAAGAGTCCCGAAACGTCCTGAAACAACAGGGAAGCAGTTTGTCTTTTACACTGTTAGTAGTCACCCGTGGCAACCGCACGCGCTTACGTCACCACAAGAGGGCTGCGCGCGACCAGAAACGAAGAGCTCAACGTCTTGCAGCGTTTCCTCTATAGATCAAAGTAATGTTTTAATACATAACATTTGTACTTCAATCTGTCACTAATTGTTTACAAATTAATACTTACATTAGGTCATATTGTTGAGGAAAGTGTCGCTAACTACAAATAATTAAATAATAAAATTCTTAAGAGTGGTCTGTAAATATTAACCATAACTGAAAGTGATATGTTTTATAACAAGTCAAATTATGTTATTTAAACCGACAACATAATGGCTAAATAAGGGAGAGAAACCGCCTATTTCGTGTGACTTCAATAAGAAATATAACAGGTTATAATTCAAAAAAGGTAATACAATCACCTGAATGCATTCTTTTTCAAGTTGACAATAAAAATACACCTTTTTGGTAAATGCATAGATTAAGCTATTTTTTTAGAAAGTTGCACGATTACCCTTCAGTTAAAAATGAAACTGGAAACTTAACTTATTAAGTATGTTCCAAAAATTGCAACAATGATCATAAATGACCATTGTGTTCCATAATTAAAAATGAAAACATAAGTATTACACTATTTGTAAATAGGAAACGTAATTTAACAAATACGTATAAAATTCCATTATTACTGAAGTTTTGTGTGCAGCAGCACATGATGCACTGCAGCACAGATATAAACTAAATCTGGCATTAATTCTATGCAATTTTCACGTAACTGTGTTCATTTGAATAAGCCTTTAAATACTGGCAAATTATGAAATAACATGCAACAATAATCATTTCAAATTCATTTGAGCTACTTAAAAAAAAAGAAAAAGTTCAACAATGTATCATGTTGGACACTCCAGTTTTCACATCAGAAGAGAATATTTTTATTAAAGAAGAATCAAAGATAATGTCTATTCATAGGTATGCTATAAATGTGAGATTCAAAAAAAATTTTTTTTTAAATCTGTAGTTAAAACTGGAATATGATTTAAATTCATGCTGCTTCCACTAAGTTGACTTCTTAAAATGAGGCTAAAAAACATAGTGAGCGTAGATGGTCACTTTTATTTATCCCTTAACAATTATTTTTAAACAGTACCATGTTTAAAAATTCCAGTGCTTTAAACTGGTTTGACATACAAATGCATCATAACACAAAAAAAGAACAAACAAAACAATAAATGTATATCAGTATTAAAATACAATATCCCTTTATGAAGTCAAGAATTTACAATAGAATTTCAAAGTAAATCCACATGTTCTTTAAAGATGACCGTAACCGGGAAACGGTGATGGTTCTCCAGCTGGCTTGAGCACACATAAAACATCCTGAAGTCTTTAAACTCATCAACCACAAAGAATAAAGGTGGGCCTTTATTTTTTCCTCTGCAGGTTACAAACACACTTATATAAAGTCTCGGATGTGAAAAAACATTTTAGTCCTGAGTGTTTGAAAGGCGTCATAATCCCTGCTTGGCAGGCTCAACAAGCCATCCAGCTGTGAACTCTTCCATCAGTTGAACCTCAAACTGCGGAGCTTTTGGTCCCGATGTGCGACCGTGCAAATTCTACAAAGTCATCTATGAGGACAGGCCAGGCTCC
This sequence comes from Micropoecilia bifurca, assembly GCA_903067075.1. Classification (NCBI taxonomy): domain Eukaryota; kingdom Metazoa; phylum Chordata; class Actinopteri; order Cyprinodontiformes; family Poeciliidae; genus Micropoecilia; species Micropoecilia bifurca. The sequence continues at coordinate 9,246 of CAEGAF010039235.1, read as the reverse complement.
TGTTGGAGAAGAACAAGGCAGAACATGAAGGTGTGCCAAAAAAAAAAAAAAACGGTTGAAGGATTTTCTATCCGGATCATTGAGTGAGCAGTTTCCCCGACCTTCTTCGTCATAATTCGACATGTCATCTGTGATCGTTGTGCTGAAGTCTAATAAGAGATTCCAGGTGTCCTTAGGAATAGATTTCTTGTGGTGCTCCTGTAATCAAATGCACAATATTAGCAATTACAGAGAAAGCAAGTTTAAGCAAGAAAAAATTCACATTTGACTTTTCATTTTACCCCCCGGTGTAGAGAAACTTCACAGGTAGTTGCATGTATGCATATACTACTGATAAACCAGAAACAAACCTGTCACAATAAATAAATAAATTAATTAATTAATTAATTAATTAAGTGCATGATGAATTAAAACCAACTCAATCATTTCAATTTACACAAATTTTACTTCACACAAATTTATCTTTTCTCTCTCTCCGTCTTTCTACCAAAAGCTTGGATGACAAAAGTCTTCAATCTGATGCTTTGGTCTCAACTTCCCTGTTTTGAAAGACAGCTGTGTTTACAAAGACTTCATCATCCATTTTATTTGTCATTTATGCTGTTTTATTCATTTTGGATATTTGAGCTGTCTTCCAGTTCTACTGATAAAAGTCCATTAAAATTTCAATTGTATTGATCTATGAGAATGTGTTTCTACATTTTTATGCCATCATCACTGAAATTCTCCTCAAAACAGCAGTATAAATGTTTATCACAATAACCTCTAGTACGATTTATCATCAAGCAAAATTTGTTATTGTGATGGAAGTAAGAACAAATAGACAGCAAATGACAAAATATGATTTTTCTCCCCACTTTGTGAAAGATAACTTCAAGCTAATTAATGTTTAAACAAATGCAGTTGATATTTACATTTTTGATCAACATTAAATCAGAATAAATTTTCTGTTTAAGATGAACAAGAACTAAGACATTTACTTCCTATTTGCTAAGCTACTTGAATATGTATTAAAAATGTCCTCAAATCCAGAAGTTTCTAAATATGTCCTCAGTATTTGCACTATTAAAAATAAAGATACTACATACATGTTACGTCGCTCATGCAATAATTTTGAGCTCTGTCCACTGATTTTCTACTAGATTAAGATTACACTTTGATGGACACCCCAGAAATATTGGCGTTATGTTCTAGATCGGCCCCTGATGCAGCAAAAACATCCCTACAATGTGATGCTGCCATATCCATGTTTCAGTTTGACAGTGTTCACAGGCTTGCAAAGTCAAGTAACTATGTTGCCTTCAGTTGTTTTTAAAATATATACATCAAATATAATTTAAAAGAATTTTGACTTTGATATTTAGTACCTTGATATTGGGCCTCTTGTCTCTTTGCTGAAACTCCGCCTACAGGAACATGGCTCCTCTGTTAAACCTTTAGCAATGTTTTTAAAAGCATTTCACTGAAAAGCAGCTCCTATACTTAGCTCTGCAGTTCCACCAGGTGTTTGCTAATTGCTGCTGGCTAGTCTGAAGGAGCTATGAGGCAGAAGCTGTAAACTTGGAAACTGCAGCTCAGTTTGTCTCTTTGTCTTGAGAGTGGAGCCATGTTCATACAGGCGTTTTTTACAGCTGAGTGGTTGCCATGGGAGATTAAAGGATTTCTCAAACATGCATGAAAGAATTAAGGGAACGCTTCAGTATATTTTCAATTAGGGAATAACATTATAACATGATAAAAAGCTCAACAGAGTCAAATTAACATAAATTCTGTAACAATGTCAGCAGACATTAAGAACAAGGTAGGTAGATATGATTATTAAACCTTTGTTCCTAATGTATAGCCAGGCATGAACAATTGACATCAGAAATGTCTTAGCAACTCTTTCCAGCTGACCCCGTTTAGAGACAAGACTCTTCCTGTTTCGGTGAGTCCACTCCTGTCTGGACAGAACAGGCAGCTTCTGATGATTCATTTAGCCAGATTGTGCGATAAGCTCTCAAAAAACATAAAGGTACGTTCCTTACGCAACTGGCAGGAATATGTAAGACTGAGGAGCTGAGTGTCTAGCAGGACTGTGTGTACTGGGACAGGGAGTTCTGTTATCTGCAGAAACATTCTGGCTGGGTGAAGAAAACTGAAGCTTCTATGGGGGAGATAAAATCCCTCATTTTCAAATGTAAAAAAAAAAAAAGTGAAATCAAGCAACTTTACAAATTATTCATACCTGATGAAATGTTTCACCTTTTCACAGACTTGAGTGTTTTAAACGACAGACCAACACAAAGTAGCAAATAAAAGTGTGTATAAAGTATTTCTATATATGCATTGATTTGGAAAGAGTGGCACATAATTATCATTCCAGGTTGTTTGGGTTATATATCTAACCAGCTTTGTTCATCAGGAGATTAAAGTGGCTTCTCATTTCTTTATAAAATAGCAAATCCCTGCTGTAGACAAACACCTGCAGCATGATGTTGCCACCACTGTGGTTCAGCACTGGCAGGATGCATTCAGGACCAACTTGAGGTGATCTACTGCATAAACTTTTGGGGTGCACCGATTACACTTCTCTGGCTGGGATTGATTATTAAAAAGCCTGACCTGCCAACTTTTTGGGGGGAAGGAAAAGTCAATAAATATAACGACTGTCTAAGCTGCCAACACTGGTGCGAGTATCACAAATGTTTAAGAAAATATCTATATTAAAAAGAGGAAGAAAAATAAATAAATCAGGGTCGATTTACAGGTCAGTCAATTTATTTTTGCACCCCCTAATAAAATCTTAATACATTCAAAGCACTTTAAACCTGAAACATTATATTAAGCTCTTCAGCTCTGTACTCCTGTAGCTTACTTTTTTTTGCCTGTGTGTGTGCGTTTTTAACTTTTAGAGAAAATTTCCAGCTAGATGTATATGAGAATTTCAACTTACAAGTAAGAACTGGTTCCACAAATCCAAGAACTTGAATCTCCCAGTCAGGACTAAATTCCAGTATGCAATCGCCATATCTAGATCTGTGATGAAAACCAGCAGGAGGTCAGTAGAACAGTGGCGGAGAAAACAAACATGCTGGGATGCAGGCGATTCTTACCCAATCCCTTCTGGCCAGGATTCTTGGCAAAATCAAATGTAAACTGGTAAAAGCCTTTAAATTTGCCCTGTTCCTTTAATTCCTGCTCCATCTTTGACAGCTGAGATGTCAGCTTCTCTGTGCTGTCACACCTGTGAAAGAATAGAAAGGATTTGTTTCACCAACAGTGTTTCCATTACAAATGTGCGCACAATTTTGTCAATATTCCACTAAAGTCAGGGTGGGGGGAAATACACAGTTTCACAATTGTGGTATTTAGATTAAATAAGAAATGCAGTTAAAATCACGTGAATAAGTTTGTTCATCCGATACGTTATAAAAACTCATGCCTCCCTGTCATCCTCTTGTCGTCTTCTTTGTCTTTTTCACCAGTAGCAACATCCAATTGTGTATCACGACACGTATCATGCAATAAACATGATGCAAAATAAATGTGTTTCTGTTGAAATACACTACTTTTAACTTAAGCCAGAAAACTCATTCCAACACAAAAATGTCAGTGGGTTAAAGCCACAAAAAGCTACAAAAAATGTAGGGGGTTAAAGCCTGGTGATTCACCAGGCTTTACATGCGCTCCCAATAGGCTACATGAAACATTTTTTGGATGCTTGTTTTCCTGCAATACATAATTGTCTGGTCAGATTTTCAAATTTCCTCTGAACTTTAAACATTTTTACTCAAAAACATGGAGGACCATTGGGGCCCCTACCACCAGGATTTCTGGTGAAACCCTGAAGTTTGTATCAAAGACATGATTTTTTCTTCTTTTTTATTGGCATGCAAATGTATTTTCATAATTCCAATTTGCATAAATTTAAGATCAATGAAAACTCATGCTGTTGTTTGATGGACAAAAGCTTCACAAAATGATTTTTTTTTCCCCCCAATTAAATAACAAAATGTTCTCACCCCAGTTCGGTCATGCCATCCATGAACTCCTGTCTGGAAAATTCACACTGTGTTGCTGCTCTGAACTTCCACGCTATAAGGAGGACACTGATACTGGCTGGATTCAGACCCAGGTCATCGCAGAACAGCTGGATCCCATCAACGCCTATTTTGTTGTGATCGTGAGGGTCTAAAAACAGAAGTGGAAAAATGTTGAATTACTTCATAGATGAGTGGAAGTACATGGTTTTTAATTTGACCATTGTTATGCTAAAGGGATACAGCAGAGGTTAAGAAAAAAAAAACTTGATCAACATCAGTGTTCACAGTTATTATAATACAGCATCTGAAAGGAATGCTCAATGCTTTCTGCCACAGCAAAAAAGACTAACAACTGGTAAACTAGTTTTTAATAAATTCCATTGAGTTGAATTGCAAAAATTGCAAAAATTACTAGTTAGTACATTGTTGCACCTAAAATGAACTTATTACACTGAAAAATGTTTTGAACACTGAACCAATTTCAATCACCAGATAATATTTTATTTGCTATTGTTAAATAAAATATTTCATTTATTTGAAACTCTTCATCAACCTGAACAGAGTCATTTCTGTTTGGATATTTTTCAACATAAAACCAACAAAATTCTTTCCTCATCCATTTTTGAACTATTTTCCCACATGAATCAGATGAATGTCTTGTTACCAGACATCTACTGAACTCAGTGACCACAAAGTTGAGTTGGAAAAACCAGATCTGGTTGGGGTGGGGTCTGAAAGACACCTTCTTGATTGGTTCTAGACTCAGAGGGTAAAGGGATAAAAAAAATAACCAAAACACAGATGAAGACCTGTTGTTATTGTTAAAACTTTGGAGATATCAATGCCAACTAACAGAATAAGGTTGCCAGAAGATTTTTCTTTAATCACGAATCACTTCATGTCTGGAAATGCTAAACTTTAAAAGAAGATTGATGCTCTTGTTCTTTTTATCAGTGACTGTGAAAATGGATTTAACTGAAACGGTCATCTTCAGGTGGATACAACGCAGGATAATGAACACCACTTTCGCCCAATCATCTGTGAGATACGTTGACTGAACTAAACTAAACCAACATTTCTTTTTTCTTTGGAGGTGGGGGGGGATTGTTACCATGAGTTGTTCATCTTCAAGATTCCCCCCAGCAAACTTGCTAAGCCCGGTGCTTCGGAAGTCATTCATCTAGCAGCCCGTTGTGTTTTTTTGAGTTAAAACAATGTTTAAAGTTGACAGGAAATTTGAAAATATCACTTGATAATTATCCATTATTGAAAGATGGAAATATTAATACCTGAATACCAACTATAAAGACTTAAAAAATGCAAACATTCTAAATAGTCTTAAATAAATAAACAATGCTTAGCCTGGTGGGGGCACAAGTAAAGCCTGGTGGCCCGCCAGACTTATAATACACTGGGGGAAACCCTGCATCTTGTTTACCTCTGTATCTGTTGAACAGCTGCTCCAGCCTCTTCTTGTCGAAGCTCCCCTTAGTATTTGAAAAATAGAGCTCTGGGTTCTGGAAAAACTTGTCCGTGGCAACGTCTAGCTTCCAGTCATTCTGAGTCAAGCAGGCCACCGCAGTCTTCTCATTGGATTGTGTAAAAATGACAAACTGACGAACTTTGTCCTTCTGGAAGGACTTCAGCTTATTCTGTAGTGAAGAAAAACACAGCACACAATAACATACTGCAATTATGTACAAATGTTTTTTTTATGCAAGGTCTCCAATTAGCACAAGAAACATGAAATTACTACATTTTATATTTTATGACCACTCTTAAACGCAACAAAGAAAAAGAAAAACAATAATTACCTACAATTTTAACATAAGTTTGCATTTTGAACGAATGAATATTACATTTAAATAACCAAAAATACATTTGACTTTTGACACATTCAAATGATTTAGACATGCACATGTTTATTAAGTGTACTTACTTCCAATTTTAATTAAAACACACACTGTAATTCTAAAATACCAGGTTACTTGCCTTCACACATATATTAACTTTAAGATTGTTCCATTCCTGATTCTAAGGATTAATTACTACAACACCTTTAATAAGAATTAGGAGTTTGTTTATAGAAATATCTGACAGTTCTTTAATGAGAGCATGTGTAGGATTGGGTATTGAAATTGAACACAACGGGCTGGCTTGTAGTTTGCAATCTTATTCGTCTCACAGGTGCAATAAAGTCTATAAAAAACTACTGTGGTACTTCTGGCAGTTAGCTACATCAACAACAATGACTACACAAACAGCGAGCTAACTGGTAGGAGAACCACTAAGAAAATGCTTTACTAAACTACTTATATACTATATTATACCAGTCAACTTATCATTACTGTTAGTGAACAACAATCAGAGAATTCATGATTGGTATCGCAGTAGAATGAGGAGTTTCTAGACCACAGGTGTCCAACTCCAGTCCTGGAGGGTCACCGCACTGCAACCTTTACTTGTGCCTCTGCTGCCCCACACCAGAATAGAATAATTAGGTCATTAGCAAGGCTTTGGAGAACTTATCTACACAAGGAGGTAATTCAGCCATTTCATTCCAGTGTTTTGTATCTGTGGCCTTTGAGGACTGGAGTTTGACACCCCTGCCTACAGCAAGCTAACTAAACGTAGGGTGTTAGATACTTACGCTGACAAGACGAGCTACATTTGTTTTCGCTATTGTAAAGAGAGGTGCCTTATTCAACCCATTCAAACTACTAGTAGTTTAATTAGAAACCAAAAAAGACTTAACTTTCTTACCATGTTTGTCTCGAGCAGACTTTCTTCTCTTCCATCCAGCTAGCAACTGAGTTTTTACAAATTAAACTGCAAACCTTTTTCCGGTTGCAAAGTTACGCTTCAAAATAAAAGTAAAACACACACGAACGGCCGGTCGTGTCAAATGTGAAACTATATCTATGAGTTGTATTAAACAGTTGGATATACCTGTTCCACTCAGCTACCTGTCTAACATCTTATGTTAGACTTTGATTTTTAAGAAAAGCTAAACTGATACAAAACTTTTCGGAAGTGACGTAAAAGCGCGAGTGAGTTCAAGTTGTGCTCGGAATACCTAGTGCCGAGTTCCTAGTAAGGGAAGAGAGGCGTAGAGCGAGAAAGCGAAAGATATAAATGTCTTTACAAAATTCTTGCCAAATGGAATGCGTTCAAGCAGCCTTGTGTTCAACATGGCTGAACACAAGGCACAATATTTATATACAACGTAGCGTATATAAAATGTAGCAGCCCTTCTAATAATTCACTTTTATTTCTACCAGTAGTTAGTATTACAAATTACCAACTACGTCTCAAACTATGTTTTTCGACCTGCTTTTATTGTTACTATTTTTAATTTCCCAACCTGTACCTCGAACGCGCCGTACCGGGTGTGACGTACTTCTCCGTTCCCTTTTGAGGCAACGTGAACGCAGCACGCAAACTGCTTCCTTGTCGGGTTTTGTTCCTGGATGTTTACAGCGGCTCTCCGGCGGTTTCGGGAGAAATGGAGATCTTACAGGCACCGCTTCGTGCCCTGGGTCGTGTTTAACCTGTCCAAGAATGAGAAGACCCTGCGGCGGGTGACGGAGCCCTCAGAAGACAAAGTGATCCCAGATGAGCAGGTCTCACGGAGCCTCCTGCGGCTCTTCAGAGCCCTGCTGAGGAACAGCGGGGGGCCGCGCCTGGGAACCCACGCGAACTTCACGCCCGGGTTTCCACTAAACCAGAACCAGAACGAAGGAGACGTTCTGTTTCAAACTCTGGGGTTCTGCATCGAGAGGAGGCCCAGTTCTTTAGCCCTCGCAGGAACCGGGGTGTTTGTCACCAGGGGATTCGTACCCAAAGGAGCAACAGTTGCCATGTATCCTGGTACAATCTATCAGCCCTACGAGCCCATCCTGCTCCAGTCCATCAGAAACCCCTTCGTGTTCCGCTGTATCGACGGGGTCCTGGTGGATGGGAATGACAGAGGCATCTCCAGGATGGTGTTCAGGTCGTGCAGTGGCAGAGACAGGTTGGGTCCGTACCTGACGAGCGACGCCAGCTGGCTGACGGACAGTCCGCTCAACCCACTGGCCGTGGGTCAGTACGTCAACAACTGCTCCAACGAAAGGCCCGCCAATGTCTGCTACCAGGAGTACGACGTCCCGGTCAGCTTTCCGCTGGAGCTCCGCCAGTATCTGCCCAACGTCAACTACAGCCAGCACTGTCCGCAGAGACACCAGCGCTGCGTGGTCCTGGTGTCGCTCAGAGACATACGAGCAGGAGAGGAACTTTTCTCCAACTATTACACCATTGTGCGCTGAAAATATTCTGATTTTTCTTACCAAAAATAAATAAAGAAGAAAAACTAACACAATAAGCAGGCTTCCCGACATTTTATTAATCCACTGCGATTTTTATTTGGCCTAATACTCACTTGTATTGTGGAGCACTGCAAAAAAAACAACAAAAAAAAACAACACACGCACAAAATATTACCAAGTAATTTTGGTTTAGTTTCTTGTGCAAATATAGCACACTTGAAATTAAACAAAACTAACATATAAGTAATGTTTAAGCATCAGGTGTTGCTTAGAGTCAATAATTCATTAATATTGATATAAATGTGCTAGTTGTAAAAAAGATTTCACTTATGACATGGGGGAAATGTCTTGTTATAAGTTAAATAATAGCTAGTTAAGTTGGTTTTGCAGAATTACTTGGTAAGATTTTGTTTGTAGTCAGCACTGGGAGAAGGCAGAGACCAGGTTCTCACAGACTATCTGCCCCATCCCATGTCATTATGTCGTGACAGTTTCAACAAATGTTTTTCATAAAAGTTACATTAGTTTGAGTTTTGATCATTACAGAAATGCACTGTCGGCCTGCTTTATCTATTCAAAAACAAGTTTGGACCTATTTGGGATGATTTCCCTAATGAAACACATTTTTTCCACATTTTCACAGCCTATATGGTTATTGTTAATTTTTGGATGAACTTGTACAAGTTGGGGGTAGTCCTTACATTATCATCTGTTTCACCCAACTCATGTGACGCACCAGTAGTATCAAAAGCAGTGAAACACCCCAACAGCTTAACTCTCTCTCTCTCTCTTTATATATATATATATATATATATATATATATATATATATATATATATATATATATAAGAGAAAATAAAAATTAAAAAAAAAAAAAAAAAAAAAATAAAAAAAAAAAATTAAAAAAACAATAC
>CAEGAF010039231.1:0-16811 GCA_903067075.1 Micropoecilia bifurca | reverse complement strand
ATTTTTAGTATACTTCAGATATACTTATAGGTAGTACACTTAATAATTAGCATACTTAAAGTGTACTTTCACAAATGTAAGTATACTAAAGTATACTTCTTTTTTTTTTTTTTACCAGGGTCCTTTTAGTCTTTTAGTCCTTTTTGTGATTTGGGGTTGCAAATCACAAAAATCTACCCTCCACATTTTGTGATCACTTGCACCCTCACATTACATAAAAGTATTAAAAGCAATGTGTCAAAGTAGGTGTGACAGAAACAAATTTGCAAAGGAAGTGATATAACACCAACACATATTCTAAGATTCACATACCTTGGCCCTACAGAGATGTCTGTTTCTAGGACAATGAGCAGAAATAGGCACAGCGTGACTAGCCATCAAATAGGTGTTACAAAAATTCTGAATAGTAGAAATGGTCAAAATGAAAGTTATAATTAATTTAGTTTTGTATTTCAAAAGGCATTAGTTCTCTTCAATGCTACACATATAGCACATATATAATGCATTGGACCCACTCACACACCACATGGATGAGGACCTTGATCTGATAGCTCCCTGTGAATCCTCTGGAGTGTTACACTAATTGGTAACATAGTAGTATTAGTACTAACAATACTAATAGGGTTAGGGGAGTGAATAATTAGTTTTACTTAATTCCATTTACTTTAGCAAACTTTTAGATAAAAACCTACTTCCAGAAGTAGCTCTACTACACCAGACATGTTTATTTAGCTTGATTAACACTACCATGAACCATCAGTACTGCAGACAACTAAAGTTCACATTATTTTAGAGAATTGTTGTTTGCAGAGAATGTCTAATGTTGTGTTAGTTTGTGTCTGCTGATGCGAGGTGATCATTTACTGTCTCTCTCCCTGAAGACAGTAAGGCTTTTTCATGTTTAGCACTTCCTGCAGGTCTCAGGTGACCCAGTGATCGTTACCCAGGGCCTGTTATTGGGGAACGGTCTCACTGTTTTGACAGACTCAGTCATGGCATCAATGTCCCTTCCATGTGTTTACAGTGCTGGGCACTATTTTGTATAAGTTCTATTTCTGTTATTAAACATTTTATTTCACCATTTGCGTCCTGCATCATGGTGAAATGATGCAGGACGCAACAACACATGACAACACCTCCCATGTATTATAGTCAATAAATCTCTCAGTGGATGTTAGTCCTTTTGACTCACACACTGTTGGATCACTGCACATTACCTGATGACTGCAGGGTTGGTTCCATCCCCTAATTCTCCAGGACAATGGGAGATTATGACAGATGAAGTAGCGAAGGGTGTTGTATTTTTCATAAGCAACTGAGCCGTCACATAGCAGCAAACTTGTTCTACTTTGTGTTCAATTGCTTTCAGATTTTAGAGAATAGGACACAGCAAGGTCATCTTGGGAAAGAAACAACAGATACTGGGCTGTTAGATTGCAAAGAATTAAGTCTTGATATTTCCCAAGCTGAAAAGAGTAAAACTCTATTATGACCAGCAGTAAGAACAACTCTATCAATTCCACCACACAGGGGTCTCAACGCTTAAATAGAGATTTTTAAAATCATTTCCCACTCCCCACCAGGCTTACGTCCGCCTCCACTTCATCTTCTTTTGCATTCGATTCCTTACCCCACCCAACCAAATTAAAGTTGAACCCCCTGCTTTCAGTTAAATCATCTCTTGTTACGGACATGAACCATTGGAGAATCATCTTGGGCTAAAAATAGAGTAAGAGGGAGTGTCTTTGTCTCGGTAGATTCAGAATCAGTCTCATTTCTGCTGGTTTGAGCTAATTGTATTTTGGCAGCATAGCACAGAACAGCAGGATATCTTTATAATTTGTGTCTCCAGAAAAGATACACACCAGATAGAGTAGGCTTTGTCTAACAGAATAAAAAACTCAACTGAATTGTTTGTAAGTCAGAGAAATGTAACATGTACTTCCAGATCATGAAGCAAAGGTGTTTTAAAAGTTCAAAACAATTTAACAGACATGTAAAAATACAAATACAAAATGTGGTAAAATTTGTACTTATGTCATTTATTTTTTATTACAAATAAAATGTTTTAATATTTATTCCATTCACTTGGCATTTTATTTTGCATTTTAACTTACATGAATGATATTAAAGTGAATATTCACTGCAGTTGTGCTTTTCCCTCCTCTTCTAATTTTTTTCTGCCTGAAGTCAGACTCCAGGCAGACACCATCTGATGGAGTCCAGGAACAGGAAGCCCACGAGGCAACATGGAGACCAGACAGTGTGAGCAGTGGTGCTCAAAGGACATATAGAGAGAATTTGAGAAAATATGATGCTGAGCATGAAAGAGAACAGCTTCTTGTCTTCATGATGTTTGCAGCTGGTGAACCTGTTGGAGATCTCAATTTCAACTTGATCTACAAGTTGGAATGGGGATGACCTGAAAACGTTTGAGTGAACACTAACCTGAACCCGTCGTCTGTTGGCATTGAGCGTTAATTACAAAGAAACCAATGAATATTTCCATAAAAGTAGGTAAGAGACAGTACAACACTACCAATCTTAATTTAAAACATGTGCTGACAACAGAACCTGTTTTGAAGATTTTCTGGTCAGAGCAACTGGTTTGTAAAAGATAAAATATTTGTAAAAGGCCTATTTTTGTTATTCTTAGAGCTTTTAAGCTACATTCATTTTCCATCAAGTAGTTATTCGACCAGAAACACTTTATGTTCCATTCAGCTAAATTTTTCTTCAGAATGAGGGATTACTGCAAAGTTCAGGATACTGACTGGTGGGACACAACATCCTGTTAGTGTTTGAATGATGTGGGTCTTTCTATTATCAGTAGGGAGGATGATTGCTGATATTGTAGCCTAATACTGTTTGTCTATGTAGCATGCATAATTTTTTTTTATTATATATTTTTTTGTACATGGAATTAGAATTTTGTTGTTTCTCATCCATCTTGTAATGGAACATTTTAAAGTGAACAATCATTTGTTCCATCCTTAAAAGATTTGCTACCTAAGTCAAAGAAGCTGAGCATCCAAAAGAAATGTATTTCTTTTTCAACTAAAGTATGCAAGTTTTCAAAATTCAGCATCAAGTTTCTTGCATAATAGTTTTTGTACATAATAGTTTTTTTCATAGGAAATATAAGTTAAGTACAAAAATGTTCTCCTTATGGCTTGTATACACAAGCCGTATGGAGAACATTCAAGATGAGCTTGCACTGAATAGGACTCAGAAATGTTATTCATGAAAAAACTCAATGCATTTTGCCAGCAAACCTCCCAGTAACTGAAACATGTTCTACTTATACAAGTAACAAGCTGCATTTATGACACTGTATTTATTTTCTAGTCCTTCTAACCTGCTTTTTAACATAGAGTTAAGGTGAATCTGTGAACACCTTGTACACAACAGCAGTATGTGTGGGGCAGAGCTTACAACAGCTGCATGTTAGTATAATTTATATGGGTCCAAGGCCGTGAATTTCTTCTCGCTCTTCACACATAAATAAACTCCCAAGTAAATAATCATTGTCTTCAGTTATGAGAAATGTTCAATGTAACATGACCATTTAGAGCAGGGTCTCCTATCCCAGCCCTGTAAATCTGCTGTCTTGTTTTAGATGAAACCAGGGTTTAGATTAAACCAGGGCTTCAGGTGTGGTTTCAGGCTCCACCACACCTGAATCAAATGAGTGGCTCATTACCAGGATTTTAATATATTTAAGAATAGAATATTACATCAGACTAGTAAAAGCAAAAAAATAAATGAAATAAAGAAATGTGAACTTAATGAAACGTGTTTAATTCCTGCTCAGAGGTTATTATTTTCATAAGCAACTCTGACAAATGGACCTCAATGTATGATCTAAATAACTGAATATTACTGTATATTACTTAACATATGGTGAAGGAAAATGTGAACTGGTTTGTTTATAAGGATGAGACAGAGGTAGGAAGAGACAATATGTCAACAAATGGGTGTGAATGTGGGGTAGAAACCGGTGGACGACTTTTCCCCAGAGTCCCCTTGAGATGACCTCTGTTGTTAACTGGAGCTGTATAAATAAACTGAATTTAATTATTACTGGTTATTGTACATCTTTTATTACATCCCCAGAGCAACATTAGCCTTTCTATCGTCTTCACCCCATCAAAGTAAAAAAAACTGGGTTACTGTAAAGTGATGGGAGGGGTTGGCGGTGGAATGTGAGGGGGTGGTGATGGGCAACAGCGGGTTGCCAGATTGTGTAAACACAGCAGGGACCTCCCACCCTCAGGCTCTCGACTGTCACCTCCCATGATGGGCAAATTGGACAAGTTTGGTGTGTTGCTGCTATTCTGGCACCAAGAGGTGTACAAGAAGCTTTGAACAATGACACACGGGTGGGCATGGTCTGAAAGAAACCCTGCTGAGTGGCTAAGTCGAACCCCAAGCTTTAGTGAAGCGTGTGGGAGAGGGCCTAATCTGGCAACCCACAAGCTGCAACCTTCCAAACCAAAACCTTCCTCACAAAGACCTGCATTGTTTTCAACAATCCCACCATCTGTGTAAAATTGCAGATACTCACTGCACTGCTATCTCATTTAATAGCGTCTGTACATTAGCTGGAATACAAAACCTCTTTACCTGATCACATAATTAGAAACACTTGTAAAAAGTGACATTTTTCTGAAAATGCAGAGGCTCTCACCTTGACTGGTATTTTAGTTTTTTGATTATTCTTATGTCTTCTGCTGTGATTCCTAATAAAGATATTCTCATAGAAGAAGTGCCAGCAAATAGGTCAGGAATGACAACAATTACCTGACAAAAAAATAACAAAAAACTTTAGAATGTTGCTAAGGGCAGGCATGACAAAGATGCACTGGATCAGAAGATAAACTTAATTAAGAATGCCAGAAGAAAGTCAACTCCCAAAATAAAACTTGAATTTCAGAAAGAAAACAAACAAAAAAACATCAGGAAAACAAAAGAGAGGCAGGGTTTTAAAAAATTTTGTTCAGTATTCGGCTTCTACTGCATTAGCCAGAAAATAAAACATGCTGCACACTGCTTTACTGTCAGGGAATGCAACGATCCAAGAAATCTGCATGTACAAAGAAACTTAAACAAGTTCTCCCAGGCCATGTTCTGTGCAAAAAAGTGGAATTTTATGAATTATGTTATTATAGTTACAGAAGAAGAGAAAAGAAGAGCAAAAAGGTAAAGAAAGCAAAGAAACCATCTGAAATCTCTTCTTATTCAGAAACCAATCCTGCTGCTATATGTGCAGTTCAGTATCATCTGGTTTACACTGATAACACTGATAACTTGACTTGTCTTCATAAAAAAGACAAAAAGTCAGAATCTTAGTAAGGACCTGCAAACGTTTAAGATTTGCAGAGAGTTTGTGTTGAAGAATGGTAGAAAATCAAAAAATGAGCAACGGATGTGACTCATTTATTCATACAAAAAACATCCCGAAGTACTAATTTTAAGATCAGACAAAGAAAACCTGAATAAAAGCAAAACCCAATTTTAAAATGATGAAAAATCTATGCAAATCCATCTGGCCCTATGTGAAAAAAATACTCTCGTTAAAATTATAATTTAGCATCAAATGGCTATATTTTTAGTTTCATTTCACTAGCCTACCACAGCCTTTACATATATGCAACATTGCATTGCCTAAATAAAACATATTAATTGGCATGAAATAAGCCAAAAGAGATAAAAAAAAAGAAACAAATTATTCATCAGCCTAAAGAAATTTAATAGCAAATGAGAATTAAAAGAAACTTTTCCCCTAATAAATGTAAAATGTTGATGAAAACTCACATTAAACCTACTCAAATTAACATTTGTTTAATGATCTGAAACATTTAAGTGACCAGAAATATAGATGAAATCTGTAACAGGTAAAAACTTTTTATCGGACTGTTATGAATCTACTGGGTTGAAGTTAAAACTTCAACCATTAAAAGGGTTTGTCTAGTCATTTGGAATAAATGAACAGGAGCAGAATAACCCTGCTGGTCTTCCAAAGAATATTATGCTGCAGGATCTACACAACGTAGAGGAGAGAAACGTGCAGAGAGCTGAAAGTCATTATCTGTGGAGCTTAATAGAAGGACTGGCAGACAGAATTTTGAAAGAGGTGATCAGAAGTGAGAAAAAGATTACCGAGTTGTAGTTGGAGAGGCAGAGTGAGAAAGAAAAATGGAACAAGAAGCTGATGTTGGAGCGTATGAGAGTTCGTGGTATTACTGGCAAAGGAAAACACCGTCTGTGAAAAATTCACTTGCTCTCCCTCAGGATTACCAATGTAATTATTTGAACAAGGATTCTCATTAGAATGTCCAAAGGTGTGGAGGACTTGTGGAACAAATGTGAGCAAGACAAAGAAAGGAGAAGGTTTAGCTACTGGAAATTAACTTTCTGCTCTGACATCTACAACTAATAACAGACACAAATACCTCTAACTGGGAAACATTAACTGGGAAACTCACTTCACTTCCTCTTAATTTCTTTTTCTGCAAATCTTATAAATAAAAGGTCAGGAGACGAGATCTGCTAATCACAGATAAGGTTTTTATTTGATTGTTGAATAGCGTCTCAGAACCAACAAAGTCTCATCTGTTTTTTTAAGAAACACAAGGTACTTCACATTACAACGTCTCCAGATGCTGATGGATCATAATTTATCCAAGTGCACAAAATGTTCCAACAATGATGGAAAAAATATAATAACAAATCAAAACTTCTTGTCATCTGTAAAATGCTATACATTCATTCATTAAAAATGGGCATAAGTATGCAGTAATATTGAAACATAAAATGTCCAGGAGGTAAAACTGTCACAGGACAAAAATGACTCCCTTTTAAATCACACCACTGCTGCAGTACCTCAGTCTGCCTGTGGAGGCTCTCCTTTACTTCACTAGGAGAAAAAAATCCCTGTTTTTTTGTTTGTTTTGTTTTTTTAAAAAACAACATTGACACAAAGATTGTTCTTTTTCTCCGGAATGAAAAATGTCTGAAGAAATGAACCAATAACCAGTCTGTCTCTTTGTGGATATATCAGGAAGCACATTAATACAGCTACTGAAGCAGAACAGGTTCAGGAGGAGACAGACGGTAAATATACACAGGAACCTGCAGGTGGACTAGACATAAAAACATCATTCCATGTATTGGTTTTCCTTACATTCATATCAACATTTTCCAAATACAAACCAAGAAAAAATTCATTAAGACATTTTTCTTAAACTGATTATTAAAGTAATTTGAACATTTCAGTTGTCACTTTGTTTAATACACTGCTCACCAAGACCCTTTAATATTCTGATGATTGGAATATTTAGGAAGATGTTGATGCATGATGAGTTTTTTTTTTGTTTCTCAGTTATTCAGCTAACTGAAACATACATGCACCTCAACATGGTAACAGTTCTGTTTAACACTGACCAGTGATGTACTGAATATATTGTAAGCAGTCTGGGCCAGAGTGAAGCAGCTTCCAGGCCACAGCAGCTTCCAAGTTTGAAGCTGCTGTGGCCTGGAAACATTTTTTGCTGCCCTGCAAATTTATTCTGTTTTCTCTTTTTATTTAGTCTCTTTGACATGATTAGTTCTTGGAGTCTTTGTGGTTAGAGCAGTTGTTCCCAATTTTTTTCTCCTGCGCCCCCCCAGTGGTTTCCAAACGTTTTTATGAACGTTATGGATTACAAATGGCTGTATGGTTGAACGACATGTGTGATGGGGGAGAGGATTAGAGAGACCCTGTCCCTGTCCTTGGGGGGGGAATCGACTTTTTTGGGAGCAAAATGAATGAACGTAGATGGACATAGACAACACCAGTAGCCTACAAGCTACTTGTTAAGCTTAAGGTCATCACCTTATTCATCACCTATTGATATTATCTACCTAGTCATCTTTTAGCTAACTTTACTTGCATCCAGCAACTTCACTCAACTCAGTCGGTTAGTTTGGGGGGAAAACTGTGAAAAGTTCTTTGCGTTTTGCTGCCATGATTCTAACACACCTGTAGCTCCGCCCAGCAGCATCAGGTCTCCTTCACTTCCGCACAGGTTTAAACACAGCGCGAGCGTCGTAGCGTTCATGTTACGTTTAAAGGTGGCTCGGAAAAACAGATTACCACATGTTAACAACGGATTGAACAGTTTTAACTGCTGATAAAAGTGACAGAGGACACAGATATGGGGAGTGTGGAAGCCCCTACTGTATCAAATTGACAGAGTAATAACAGAGAGTTGGCCATTCTAAGGTAAAAACTGAGCTCATACAGTGTTTATGTTCGTTTTTTCTTTTTTATCAAGACGGCTGTCCTGACTGAAAGAACCAAGTTTTTCAGTCCTCCCACAAACATCACTTCAAGTGATGTTCCTATTCCATGTCTGTAGAAACCAGACATGGTTCTCAGGAACAGAACTAAACAAGGTGAAGCAGCATGGAGGTTCAATGCTCCTCAGCTGTGGAACAAACTCAGTGACAACTTATGTGTGGAAGCTGTTGGTTTCTTCAAATCAGGGCTGAAAACATTATGATATAAAAGCAACTTTTCAAAATATCAGACTAATGAACTGTTTGAAATATTTGGTTCCTTTATGCCTTAAATCAGTAGCGCAACTACACATTATTGAGGTGGATGCGAAAACATAACACATAAACCGAATCACACATTAAACTATTATTGAGAGCAACTTGCCACTGGAAAGTGTCATAAAATGCCCTTGTGGAGGTCGGATAACTGTTGTGCGGTTCGTGGCTGTACTCCAATAAACAGACCACGTTTAGTTTGTGGCTGCAGCAACTTCAAGATAACCCACATCTGCATCCGAAGCAACTGAGTCAGTGAAGTAGCTATGCTAGTCCGGTAGCTACATATGCTAGTGAGACTTGAAGAAATGCGGCTATTTCTTCAAGTTGTCATCCCTCCCCGCAATAGCTGTAGGTTGCTGGTAAACCAATATTGTCACATTTAAGCTTTGATCATTGGTGTTCTCACATATTTTATAGCCTAAAAGCTCCGACTAGCGTTAGGGTGACATGTAAACAAATGGCAGTTCCGGCTTGCAGCCGAAGTCGCGCCCATAATTCATGCAAAGTATTATGGGGTGTAGGAATAAGGTGGATAGAATTTAGACATAAACTGTAACTGCAACTTTCCATAGGTCTTACCTGTGGCAGATAGTGAATGGACCTTACCAAGCTCCGCCCAGAAACGCCCCTCGAAAGTCCCACGTGACTACATGTCTCACATTAACAGCTTAGCTCGTATGTCTAAACATGGCATTTTTCATTTTAACTGACTCTCTGCAGAGTATTTCTGAGTCAATTAGTGTAGCATTTCTGCTGGAATTTTACAAAATATCAGCCATGACAATGGACAGGGGAACCAACAAGTTCATGTCATCTTTTTTGGACAACATCAAGGTGTTCTAGCAAAACGATGCCTCCAACATTGTGCGCGTCACAGCTAAATTCTACCAGTCAATAAGGAAAACAGCAGATCCTCACACCCTCAGCATAAATATAGCTATGGACAAGATCACTGATGCCTATTGTTCTTGCAAGGCTGGGTAAATCGGGCATTCATAGTTTTGAGGGTTCGAATGTGCCTAGGACTTACACATGGTACTTGGTGCTAGTGTGGCTAACACGATTACAGTTTAGTAAAAAGCCTTTTCAGGTGAAATAAAATCTTTAATGTATGTCAGATACAGTACACATTGCATATTGATCTGTTCAGCCAACATAAGACTGTAACAGACAGGCTTCAAGGTGTAGAAGTTGTATCGGTTATGCCATTATGCTGTACTTGGCTAAAAGGTTTTCATAATTGATGTGTTTATTATTGACTTTCTTTTTTTCATTCACTAAACACAAAGAAAGCAAAGCAATAATACTTACGCCAGATCCTACGACGGTTGAGCTGCAAATGCGGTCATATGCACATGCTTTAATCCAAGCAACGCTTTCCATTTCAGATTTTGGAAATCTGTGAATTTTAGTTCCACAAACAACGGTCAGGATACCTGACATTGCCTGTACAGATACCCCACTGACAGTGGAGAACCATTCTTTTAGAGTAATGACGCAAAAACTTTCTCAGTCTGGTAGTCCACAATGTACATTAGCATCAGTTTGTGAGACCGTAACGCACATGGTAACTGCGCCGTGATGTAAAATGGGCATTAGCCAATGAAACGCGGCCGCTGTGTTAAGGTCCATTGGATGTGAGCTTAGAAAAAATCTTAGACTTCTGATTTCTGAAGTTTTAATTCTGATTTAAAGGGAGTTTAAAATTGAAAGCACAATGACACTTTGTCAAAGCACAGTAGAGTAAAGAAGTTATATGCTGCTGGTAAAATACTCAATTTTCATTACTTCAAAAAAATCAAACACATTCCGTCTTTCCTTAAGACGTCGTAGTAGTGCAATAGACTTAGACTTAAGAAGAAGCAGGAGAAGATGAAGAGGAATAAACTGAGGAATGTTCACACACATCGTTGGAGTGCAGACAGATCGTAGAGTGACCTGGTCTTGTTATGCTCAGCATATTTAGACAAGATAGAACCTTGGAAAAATCCAAACAATTTTACAAATTTTTATCTACTTTTTTTAAAATACAAAAGACATTAAAGAGTTCATCAATACACACCGCTAAACAAAAAGAATAAATACCACAGCAAGCATTTACATTACTTAGAAATAGACCAAATGAAAATGTAACAACCACAATTATTTACATTTTGTTTTCAAAGAAAAAGCATAGCATAGCAACAGCATTTAAGATCATCAAGGTCTTCTTTATTCTGAGGGAGGAACTTTACAAATATCAGTTACAGTGTATTGTTACAGCTCTCCTGTCCTGACTGAAAAAACTAGTTTGTCCAGTCTTCCTACAAACACAGTATCTGAGGAGTGTGAAACACCAGCCGCTGTTTCTGGTGTTCCAGCATTGCTTGTCTTGAATGGACAGCAGTGTTAGCATGTAGCACCTTCAGGTTTAATGGTGGTCCCTTTCAGCTTTCAGACAGCACCAGCTACATTCTGAGCTAGTCACAGCGGAAGGGGTGGAGAGGATGGGGGAGCTGCTGTAGAGGGAGGGGGGGAAAACACCCTGTTCTGCCTTTCAGCTGGTTAAGAGATGCCCCAGAGCCCCAGAGAGTAGTGTCGACACATCTGACACCCCAACATACTGTCAGCCTGTGGCAGAGACCTCTCGCTGCCCTTGTACACTTCCTTTGATGTCTTGCATGTGCAAACATGCCAATGGGAAAAAAGAAAAAACACAGAAAACACATTCCAGCATGCTTTGGCCCTAAGGAGACGAGAGGAAGCAGAGGCATAAAAGGGGAGACAGGACGGTCTGTGTGTGTGCAGGGGACTGGGAAAGACATGGGAAATTAAAGTTGAAAAGTAGGAAGAGTGGTGTGAAATCCTCTTGGCAAACGTTCCGTCGCTGCTCAGCCAAGGCTCTGGTATACATGAGGAGTTGGACTGTTTCACTGTTAATTTTAATGAACTGACAATGAAGTCTCTTTTGTCTCCGACAGCAGCATCAGATTGTCAGTGCAGCAAGGACACAGAAATGTTACAAATTGTCTGCATATTAATGTTTCTCTCCATGAGTCCATGCATCTGCTTTTCAAGCCTAGTGTCAACATGAAGAAATAGTTATGGCACATGGAATACTGGCGAAAGCCTGAGGAAGCATCAGTCTGCCACTATGACATTCTGTGAAACACACCAGGATTATATTTACACACCGCCATTTGTCCAGCCCTTCACACTCAACTTCCTCTTTGGGCTCCTTTCTCCTGGCGGACGGCTCGGGTCTGATCTCCAGCCGTCTGCAGTCATGTGGTCCTGGGGTTGGGAAGGTCGAAGACGATAGGTGGGTTCATGGGCAGGAAGTTCACCGTGCAAGCTGAGGCGTTGACGAACGTTGTGGTGCCGTCTGTCATCATGCCATAACCTGTACAATAAGGAAAAAAAAAAAGAACTTTAAAGAACTTTTAAATGAAGTGGACGAAAATGAAATGCATGTACATTCATTCCACACAGGCTACATATATGTCATTGTTGGTTCTGGTGTCTCTCATGTTCCTCTGGAGAGCAGCATAAGGAGTCATTGTGGAGTTGAGGTTCACTGCAAAGCCTAAGTTAGTCAAACTCAATTTGAGGAAACTGATTGTCTTAAACTCTTTAAGTTTATTAACCTAAACAATTTAGTTCAGAAAGAATATTCAATTTAAGTATATTTAAGTCAAATATTTTCTGTCAGGCTAACATGGATAAAAATAGTTTCATTTAGTAATCTGAACTATATATTAACTATTATATTAACTATTATATTAAACAGCCCTGGAAAAAAAATAAGAGATCATTTAAATAATCAGTTTCTATGATTTTACTTTCTATTAGTATATGTTTGAATAAAATGAACATTGTTTTTTATTCTATGAACTACTGACAATAAGTCTTTGAAAGAGCAAAAATGTAGTATTTATTGCAGAAAATGTGAAATGGTCAAAACAACAAAAAAGATGCAGTGCTTTTGGACCTCAAATAACGCAAAAAAACAAAAACAAGTTTATATTCATTTATAAACAACAATGCTAACATTTTAACTCAGGAAGAGTTCACAAATCAATATTTGGTGGAATAACATTAACGTTTTCAATGGGGTTCAGTGCAGAGTTCTAAATACTATGTTTTGGATGGACTCCCCAGAAGCTTCAATATGTAACTTTTATTTTTAAAAATACATAGGGTTTTTATATAGTTGTTAAAATTCTCATTATGTCATGACAGCATAAGACATATAATCTCTGAAAAAAAAATCGAGCTCCTCTGCCTTCTATCAGTACTCCCAGTACTAACTGCAGAAACACACTACTCGGTCAGAAACAACCAGAGCCATGAGGAGGGTCTTGGTGCTGTCAGTCAGGCTTGTGTACACACTGCTCACCACTCCCCATTGCTCTCTGCTACCACAACATAGTCTGTTACAAAAGCTAAGGCTAGTTAGCATAGCCACCGATGACAGCGGATAAATGGTTTTCCTGGGGCCTTAAGTTGTTTCTCCACCATTAGCACATTTAGCAGCACAGAGCTGAGGTTGATTGATGACCACTTGTACTGAACCAGGTTTTGGTCCTGGTGGAGGGCTCTTCCTGTTAAATACGAGCTGTTCCTCTCCACTGTCACTATGTGCATGCTTGGTATGAGGAATTGCTGTAAAGACAACAACGCAAAAGAATGTTGCTACATGTTCAACCAGGATAAGTGAATGCTGCAATCTGCTGGGTTTTCTTAAACAGAAACGTTTTAAGCTACTGATAACTAGGATCAATTAGAATGTATGAGTCAACTGAAATTATTCATCTTTTTTTTAAAGTGCCTTGAGATAACATTTGTTGTGAATTGGTGTTCTAAATAAACTGTACTGAAAACTGAAACAAATCTTAAGAATTTGCTTCAAAACAAACATTTAAAATCCCCAAACTGTTCAATAATTATTACAATGATTACAATTGTAATATTTCAATGATTAGTACAACGAAATCTTTTGACTGTAAAACTCTACTATGTAAGTCATATGCTGCAAGACAAATGTCGTTTTAGCCTTGAGTGCAGCGAGGCCAGACACTATTCTTTCGTAAATATTCAGAAATGTAAACTACAATGATGAAATGATTTGTTTGATGAGCCATGAAGGAGAGGAAGAATTCTACATGCAATTGTTAATAGCACAAAGTAAAGAAAAGGATCAGCATGAGTCTGTAGGAAGGGAAGTAGTAGTATTCTACTTGTGAGTGTGAAATTTAGGACAGTAATGTCTAAAAAAAACTCCAGGCTCCTGAAACTCTATGGAGCAACATGTCTTCAAGTAACAGATACAACCAGGTGTGAAAGTAGTTTTAAATTCTTGGGGGTACTATGACAACAAAAAAAAACAAACAAAAAAAACAGAATATGACTGTGTATTACATAGTAGAGTTTTTCCAGTCAAAAGATTTGGAGTTTCTGTACTGATTAATTTTTTTACGAAGCGATAAAAGCTGGTCGCTCTTGAATTGCTACAATTCAAGAGCTACATGCATCTGCTTTTCAAGCATAGTGTCAACATGAAGACACTAGGCCATCCCAACAATGAGGAGGCCAAGCAGAAGCCAATACAAAATAAAGCTGTATTTTCCTCAGCCCATTGGCTGCAATGTTGACACCTTGAGATGCCATGAACCCTAAATTCTGAACATCATGGCATGGAGTGCATCCCAGTTTTCCATGTCTGTCATATAACCATTCATTTTATCTTTTAAACTGGTTATATTGATCCTGTGTCCAGACAGAAGGATAATCAGTAGCCTATAGCATCATGACCTGTTTGTTCTGAAGATCCTGCAGCTTCCACTTCTCTTCCTAACATGGCGCCTCCTCACCCTGACTCTCATACTGATAGGAGGAACCACAGAGTCTGTTAAGTTAAAAGCTCATCTTCTGAAGTTGGGATATTTTTTCTCCAACAGGTTCCAGAGGAATCACCTCAAACCAGATGTTGGACTGGATTTTATTTCACTCTCATTTGGGAATGTTAGAGCCTCATTTTCAACAGTGGAGCTATAAAGGTTGAAAAAGGTAATCATTTTGGACAAAGTCTCATCAACATCAATATTTCCACTAAATAAGAGGCAAAAAAGCAATTGTTTGATAGAGAAAAAGGCTCTCAGCTCTCAGCGTTCAGTTCGTCACCTAATGCTGAGATCAACTCAAAACCTTCCGCAATCAACATATTGCACTGCTGCACGAACAGTTCAGAAACAATATGAAATGAGAAAATAGTTCTTTATTAACTGATTAAGTCACGTTGTAGATTGTTCTTGAAAAACTAATCAAACACGGCTACTTAGTAGGTGCACTCACAGCTGCACAGTGAACCCATTGATTTTTTACAGCAGACAGCCGCTCCCCTCTCTTGCAGGTACTGTGTACCCTTGCTAAATCTTTTAGTGGTACGCAGTACCCAACCGTACCCCCTTACTTTCACCCCTGGATAAATGACCTCACTGTGAGAATGTTTTCTTTGACTGCAGGTGTGTGGAAGATATCTTCTGCAACTCTATTTAGGCCCTTTAATACTTGAAATGAAATAACTCAAAATGCGCTTCTTTATAAATGCCTCCAAGAGCCCTCAATAATGAGGAAAGCAGCACTAAGCTCATTTCTTTTAAAAAAAATCTGATCTACTTTCTAATCTGGTTGTCTCTGATCAGGGACTGCTGCTCCAGGGTCCCACACTGACCTGGTAACCCTGAAAAAGTAATCCTCAGCACAGGGAGCTGCCTCACTGCCACTTCTGCCCTGGATGAATTGCAGATCAGTATGTAGCAGCTAACCAGCAGTGATTGTGAGACCACTATGCTTTTATGCTACCAGATATAATTAGATATAATAATATAGTCCACGTCAGAGCTGAGATGAACATGAACTGCTAATACAGCAAGTTTGAAAGTAGCATGTAGAAAGCTAAACCCATCCCAACAATGAGGAGGCCTAGCAGAAGCCAAGTACAGTGGCATATTGTACAAGTTAGTGTTGGTCAGAGGTGGTCTGGCAATGCCCACTGGGCCAACTAATAGTTTTTTAATCAAAAATCACTTGTATTGACTGCAGTGGTCCATTGGTAGATTTTCTTTATGGACATCAGGCTAACAATGAAATCTCTCAGCTCTCATCAGGTCACCCCCCCTTGTCCTTTGATCAAAGTTCTACGTTGACAGATTTTGTTGTTTGGGCTGACTGGATTTGGGGAGAAGTGTGTGGCAATGGACAAACTGCTGCAAGACGAAAGGCTAAAAAATATGCAACTGATGAAGCAAAATGAGCCAGAATAATAAATATGCTTGATCCTGGCAAGTTTGAATGCATGGCAGGTTCAGGCCAGAGAAGGAGGCAGAATTAGGGGGATTCTTCAGAGGAGTCCCCTTCTACCTGACCCAGGGTCAGATTGGGGAAGAGGTCAGGTTAGTGTTCATCAGTCAAAATGTTCATAATGAGGGATGTGAGGAGAGCAAGTGAGAGTGGGAGTATTATGATAATAATAATAATTAGAAAATTAAAACAGAAATGGCAAAAAACTAAGAAAAAAATAAAGCTTCAACAAATTTAAATTTTAAAAACCCTAAAAGTATTTTAGAGGTATATTCACTAGATAGCCTTTGTTTTCAAACAATGCTATAGGTATATTTGGTTTAATTTTAGTTTGCTCATAAAGTTACAGCTTGCAGGTGTTACAGCTTACAGTTATTAATATCATGCAGTGAAATATTACTTTACTGAAATAATAGATGATTTATCAGTGGTAAGCAGAGAAATAACAGCTGAGCCCTGGTGGGAAAACAATGCCAAAATGGAAATACATCAGGAATGACCTTTTGGATGCAACTAATTGAAAACATGATGGATCGTTCCATGACCTCCTAGAAGAGGTTTAAAAAGCAGGGGCATTTACCTTCATGGATGTGTCCAAACACATGTAATTTGGGCTGGACTCTCCTCTGGACTGTGTTGAGCAGTTCCATGCATCCAACACGCTGCATCTTTTTAGGAACCCAGTCCAGGAAACCTGAAGGAATCAAATGTGTGAATCAGCAAAATCACCAGTATGATGTTTCATCAACTGATTTATAGAATGTTTGGGTTACAGCAGAAACAATACAAAACATTGCATGGACATCGGGGGCAGTTCCCCTGGATTGGCAGACCGGGGTGGTGGTCCCCCTGTTTAAAAAGGGGGACCG